>JZKD02S0692262.1:221324-259534 GCA_000966675.3 Picea glauca
CCCCCCCTCAAGGTACAATGTATGTAAAAAAAAAATGAGAAGGAACAAAAAACAGTTGCTAAGCAACCTTGTCCTTCACTCCAAGAAGACCTCGCAATTGTGCAAGTTTATGTTCGTTGAAAATTTTGTTGAAGATGTAGATGTTTGCATGGATCTGATGAAGTAGACGCACCATTGATATGTCCACACATATCCACTTTATCTTCTTGTAATGAATAATATCCAAATAAATTTTGGATGAAATTTTGAAAACCGTGCGGTCGTTTTTGGAAAAATGTTGAAATTTTGTTGATTTTAAAATAATCATAACTTCACTTTCCGGACTCCGTTTCGGATGATTTTTTTTTTTGAAATTGGATATTTTCCTGAGAGGAATTCAAATATCCAATTTCTTTCTACAAATTTGGCTAAGAAAATATCATAATGGAGTCTGATGTGCGCGACTCTCTTTTTGTCTCCTGAGATGCATGCATTATGCATGGAAAAGTGTCTGCATGTGACTCCTGATATGCATGCCATATATATTCCACATGAATTCTAGAAAAAAAAACTGAAATGGAGTAGACATCATCTTTAATTATTGGAATACAAATTTCTGCAAATACTTGTGTAGAAGACTCTTCAGAATAAGAGGCTTGATCTTCTGACGGTTTCTCTTCTGGCTCTATATTTCCAATCCCCTGCATGAAATCTTCACAATATTCTTTATTCCCAAATAGAACCTCCAATATGGTCCATAATTCATTTGGAGTGAATTCTTGTGTGACATCACATACTTGGTGGAGAATTTCTGGAGAAATAGACAAGCAGATAAATCCTATGACCATATCTTGTCTATTGAGAAAGTCATTTTTCTCATCGGTGGAATCATGCTCTACTTCTGTTGCCATGGTTATTTGGTTAAGCCTATACTTTCAATAAGAATTAGAATCTATGGCTTCCACTCCAAATAGTTATGAGGCGTGAGAAGTATTATCAGTGAGTAAAACATAAATTCCATCTTTTTGTGTTCTTCAATCTTCAGTACCTGCAAAAATAATTTGGTGTAGATTTTGCTAAGCAGTCTATCGGCTCTGATACCATGTAAATGTGTTGAACCTACATAGAATATATCTAGCTAGAAAATGCTACACAAATTTGCAGAGAGAATTTGAGAAAGAAGAAGCAAGAGATAAAGAATGGAAGAATTCTCATTAACCGTATTCCACACACAAAGAGTGAATAATTTACAATAGATATAGGATACATGAGTAACTAATGAGACATAGTGGTGGTCTAGAGTAATCTGGACACACACCAACAATTACAGGAGTGAACTACCACCTAGTCTAGTCTCTCAGGCAGTTACGGGAGTGAACTGCCACTTAGTTGAGTTAACTAGTCAACTAGTTTCCAGTTAACTAACTGAATAAAGAGTAGTGAGAAGTTAACTTAGGGAATCAAGGCTAATGTGCCACTATGGTGATGATATGAAGGCAAGGTCGAATTAGCATGGTGATGATCCCAATGTTGCATGGTGACAAAACCAGTGCAGCATCTAAACTCAACTCAACTAGTCAAACTGAAGTGTCAACTGAAAGAGAATATTCTCCAGGTGGAATATTCTCCCCTAAATTATAGGAGACTAGATAATGACTAATTATAAGTAATAAACAAGGAAAAAGCTTAGGAAAAATAAATCCTAGGTGTGTGTGAAGTAACTCCAACAAAAATGGCCAAACAAAGAATGAGGCAGAGAAATTTTGCATCAAGTAGTTTTTGCATATATACAAAGATAACCAAAGAACAAAATTTTCCAAATAGAGAGGAAAGGCAAAGCCACTTTGCATAACTACAATGCACCTAGATGTAATTACATGGAGAAACATAAACATTAATCAAAGGATATTATGACTCGCCAAGTTATATCTATTGAACCACAACCATAATAATGCTTTCCTTGGCACATGGATACATAGTGTATTGCATAATGTAGTACTCGGTAGTGTGTGGATTAGTACTCTGAATGTAGCAAAAACCTATGAGAAATAGTCAAGCTCGCTATTTAAGATGAAACAAATTTGAGAAGAGAAGGGCATGGATTTAGGTTGAAGTTATCACTTGCAATTGGATCGACCACATTAGCAAAAAGTGTTGCAATGTCCCTCCTAGTGTCATATGATGATCGTGTGGTTCCAAAGCCCATAAAAAAATTGGATGCAACAATGAAGGGATTGTAGTAATATAAATTACTTGACAATCTATACCATTGCAATCAAAGTCTTAAAATCAAACCCCAAATCTAAAAGAAGTGTTATCAATAATACCATTCTTTATGCCTAAACTTACATAATTTTTTAAACCGTGACTTTAAAAAACTAGTACTTTTGTATATAAAATCATTAAAAAAATCAAAGGGAACAAAACATAAGAAGTATAAGAAAAATAAGAAGGAAGAAACATATTTATAAAAATAATTAAAAAATCATTTTTAAAGTTAAAATTAGCTACAAACATTATATATATATATATATATATATATATATATATAAGCTCGATGGGTTAGCTTAAGTGGATGAGTGTCGTTGTTTGCTCAAATGAAGTTCCAAGTTCAAATCCCTAGCCAGTACCATGTTTAGGGCCTCACTTGATGTCCCCACCAGGTTAGGCCCGTAATCAAGTCGAATGGTTTACCCCGTTTACCATACACAAAACATGGGGAAGTACTCGGGGGTTTCCTGTGTTGTATTCCCATGGAATATATATATATATATATATATATATTGAGAGAGAGAGAGAGGGAGGGAGGAAAATATTTGAGCTATGCGATGGGATCATGGAGACTAGGGTTACCATGGGAGATAGGGTTTCTAATTAAGGGCTTCTAACCAAGGGTTTAGTGTTGTGATCCACATTCTAGTGTTAATGGAGCAAGATTTGGTTGACTTTTCAAACAAACCATTGGAGGACTAGTACATCTAGTCTGATTTAGTGGATATCCATGATTCCCTTTATCCACTCCCATACTCCTCTCTAATGATAGGGACTAGATTTGCAAAGATAGGCAAGGAGGAACTTTTAGGTGAGTTGGAAAAGGTTCAGACCAGACGTCGGGATGTTGTTCTAAACTTCCTAAGTGAAGAAATGATGGGTATTGTCGCACCAACCTGGCCAAGGTATCAAGCACCTCACGAGGAGGTTTCTAGATTGTACGCCTTGGGAGATCTGTCAAACCGAGGAAATCAAGCCTTGCATATGGAATCGTTAAGGGAAGTAACTCAGTAACAACAAGTTATACCCCATGCATTTAGTTAGAGTAAATCAACACCTTTGGATTTGATGTCTAGTGTATTTGGTTCTAGGTATGACAAAGAAAATTTTCATGACTACCATAATCGGGATCAAGGTTTAATTGGTAAGTGCTTAATGGGAGACCTCATGAGTGGCATTTCCTCCACTAATCCTAAATCCTTAGCTCAAGAAGGATTCAGACCGAGAGAACAAGGGAACCTTTGAAAGTGTAGAAAGTGTATCAAGCATTAGATGTAAGTTGTTAATATCTTTCTCGATGATAATATTAAACTCAATGAAATAATGAAAATGGAGGGTTTTGTGCTTGTTGGTATATTTCCAAGCAAAATAATGGGAGGAGACTCTCTTAAAGTCTAGACAATGGAAAAATTTTGGTATCCATCTTGGCTACAATCCATGAAGTATGGTTCTAGTGAAAGGTTGGTTGGTTTGGACATTTAGAACTGAAAAAGATGTAAACATGATTCTATGGAAGAGGTGGAAATGGGGTTCACAGGATATATTCCTTAAGAAATGGAACCTAGATTTTGATTCCCTCTCGACCCATATTTATTTCACTCCAATGTGGGTAAGGATGTCAGGGATTCCTTTGATTCTCTGGTTAGATGAATTTTTCAAATAAAGTGGGAACTCGTTGGGCCTCTACTATGAAACAAACAATTCCTTTTGAGACTCTGAATACATGGGCATGGCCAGGGTGTTGGTCTATCTCGATTTGTACAATGGTTTGGATGAATCTATAATCATTCAAAAGGGCCCTACAATTTTCTATTGAATGCTTGAATATGAAGGGATTCCTTTCAAATGTGGATGGTGTCATGAATATGTCCATCTGGGTAAATATTGCTCACTCGAGTTCAAAAGGAAGGTTTGGGTTTGAAATACTCCTCAACCTAAAAATGACACAATCATTTCTCCTTTGAGGGAACATCCCCCTGAATAAATTTAGATGATGTCTCTAGAAAACAATTAGGCATTTGATTCATTATCAAAGGAGATAAAATCAATGTATCAAGAGCCTCCCTTGGGCCACTCTCCAAAAACATAGCTTGTGATGATTTTGGGTAATAAAAATTGATCTCCTCCCTCTCATATTGAAAATTCCTCTAGTCAGCTGATTTTTGGAACCTAGGAGGTAGGTTTAGAACACCCCTTGAGGGATCATCAAGGGAACTTACTCTCTGGTTTTTTCAGTTTCACAAACAATCAGATCTCTCATGTCATTCCTTTGAATGGATTAGGAGAGATCCCCTCTTTTCATCCTAAGCCTTCAAATCTTGTTCCTCCCCCCTTGGAAAATGTCCCATAACTGGAATTCCAAATCAATTCCCTCTCCTCTAAGATAGAAAAGTACAATCTCAGACCTATAAACAGAGGAAAATTTCTCTTTGAAGCAGGAATTGAGGATGGTTTGGGACATTTTGAAGATAAAAGTTACAAAGAGGGATAGAAGGGAATAAAAGTCTTCATTTCCATAGCTAAAAACAATCCAAATTTGAAGTTAGAAGTGGTCAACAACAGTCTTAATCGAGGAACTTAAAGAAACCACCCCTAAGGATGGTTCAAAATGATTTTTTTAACTTTAATTGTAGAGGAATATCCAATTCTTCCAAGAAATTGGCTCTAAAAAGGTTAATAGAAACTCATAACCCTTTTGTCATATTTCTACAAGAACTCATGACAGATGGGGAAAAGGTGGTTTATGATCTCTCCAAGCTTTTAAAGGGATGGGATTTCGACTTTGTTGATTCCTTAAGACAGGTTGGGGTTAGTTACACGGTAGAATACATTACTTTTTTATTTATCTAACTCTTGGGATTTTGCATCAGGATTAGGAACCTCTCTTGTTTCTCTACATCTAGGGAAAGAACGCACCTATCTAAATATCTATGGTCCCTAATTTGATAGAATGGAATTTTGGAAACACTTTTTTAATAATTATTGGCTCAATAGTGGGATGGTGGTGCTTGGAGGAGACCTAAATTTTTCCACAGGTGCATCTCACATTTGAGGTTCGACTTCCCAAGTAGAAAATATTTCTGAATACTTCATAAACAAATTGAAACAGGTAGGGCTCCTAGACATAGAGATTTCCAAACATACCCCAACATGGATAAGCATAAGGATTGGTGAGGAAAGATAGTTAAATGCTTAGACCGCTTCCTAGTTTCTTAGGATTTTCTGGGGGAGGCTCTCAGAATCTGAAAATGGGTCTCTATTGGTGGAGACTCCAATCATAACCCAGTGCTATTGGATGTGTCCCCTACTCAAGGAAATACATCAAGCCCCTTCAATCTAAACTCGGAGTGACTTAAGGAAGAGGACTTCATCCAGAAAATAAAGGAATCCTAGATATGTTTCGATGCCACTCTCAATGAGTCAACGACCATATAATTCCATCAAAACATGATAATGGTTAAGAAGAAAATTATTTAATGGTCAAATTATAAAAAAGAAAAAGACGAACACATCCTAAAATAAGTGGAAGAGGCTCTAGCTTCTAGTCTTACCGAGTAGCGGTTCAATTTTCTATTCAAATCTCAAAAGTCTGAGTTAAGACAAATTGAAAATAAGAGAAGAAAAATTATTTTGGATAAAGAGAAAGAGTTGAATTTAAAGAGTAAGGAAATCTAACTTCAGAAAAGAGATGACAATACTAATTTTTTCCTTAGATTTTCCAGCTGCAAGAAAAATATCAACTCATTCTAGAAGATTTCCAAAGAGGATGGCTTGTGGGTTTGATATAGTATTTGAAGGTGTAGGTACTTTAATATCTATTTAGAGATTACTCCCGAGCTACCATAGACGATGTCATTCACTTATCTAGTTTCTTTCCTAGATTTATGGAACTAGAGAACAATCAAGCCCTCATGGTAAAGGTGGGGAAATAAGATCTTCTTAGAACTCTACATAGTTTCCAGAAGGAAAAAAGTCTTGGGCCAGATGACCTCCCTATTGAATCCTTCCTTAGCTTCTATGATTTCATTGAAATTGACCTCAAAAGAGTGGTGGAGGCCTCACGAACCTCCAAAAAAACATTTGCAGATTTCAATACCATGTTCATATCACTCATCCCTAAGATCGACAACCCAACCTTAAATGAAAGTTTTCAACCTATATCACATTGAAATATCATGTACAAGATAATCTATAAAATTATCTCCAGAAGAACAAAATAAATTATTTCTCGATATATCTCCCCTAAGCAATTTGGGTTCCTTGAAGGGACACAACTACATGAGGCAATAAGGGTTTCCCAAGAAGGGCTTCGTTCTATAAAAAATAATAATTTAAAGGCAATGATAGTCAAAGTGGACCTCTCCAAAGCATTCAACATAGTAAGTTGGTTATTCTTATGCCTTATCATCATTCGTCTAGGATCTAACTTCCAATTTGTAACGTGGGTAATGAGTTGAATAAGCTTGGTATATGTCATTGTGTTAATCAATGGGGTAGCCTCATCCTTTTTCAAGCTTGAAAGAGGAATTTGACAGGGTTTTCCTTTATCCTCGCTCCTCTTTCTCTTAGTAGTAGAAGCACTTAGTAGCTCGCTCAAGGTAGCTTCAACAATTATTAACACCTTTAAAGGTATATTAGTTGGAAACTATTGTGATGTTTCTCATTTACTTTGTATTGATGACATGCTTATTTCCTGCAATGGATCCATGAGAATGGTAAAAAAAACTCAAAGAGATTATGGATCTCTTTCGTATACCCATGGGCATGAAGATTAACCTGACTAAATCAATGATAACCTATTGGGCCCTCTTTGAGGAAGAGAAACATCATACTTCCTTTCTCTTATCCTTTCCTATAATATATTTTGACACAAGTTTCAAATATCTAGGATTTGACACAAGGGCTAACCTATATTTCAACAGAGACTGGTAGGAGCTCATAGAAAATATTGAAAAAAAGATCAACAATTGGTGTAACAAATAGATTTCCCAAGGAGGGTGAGTCATCTTGGTTAAATCGGTTCTAGAGGCCATCCTAGTCTATGGGATTTCCTTAGCTTAGATCCTGAAAGGAGTCCTCCAACAAATAATGATACTCTCCTATATATTCATTTGGTTTGGAGCTCATGAAAAAAGGTATGGCATTGGTCTCTTGGAAGAAAATAACAATTCCAAAATGCCAAGGAGGGTGGGGAATCAAAAACGTATTCATATTCTCTAAATCTCTCATTTCTAAGAACATTTGGAGGCTTCTACAAGGTCAGGGTATGTGGGTACAAATAATTAAGGACAAATACCTTGCTCCCAATTCCATTGAGGATTGGGTTAGGGTTCCAATAAAAAAAGATCAAAACTCTTCGATTATCTAGAAGGTTACTACATTGGTCTTTCCCTTTATTGGGAAATAGATAATATGGTGAGTAGGCAAGGGGGACAAGGTTCAGGTAGGCCTTGATCCCTAAATTGGCATCAGAGACACTTACAAGATGCTAATTCCCCTTGTTCAAGAGATCATATTTAAAGGTTTCCACACCCTGTGACATATTGAACGGGACCTAGTGATGAATAATCGATAACAACAATGACTTTGGTGGAGTGATTTGGATCTCGGAGAGGATTTTGCATTTGTTTGGACAAACTACACAAATAGCCTTAGAAAATGGAGTGTGATCCTAAATTATAAGGAGGACAAACTTATCTAGTATTTGAACCCCTCCGGGGGATATGAGCCCAAAATTTGATACAAGGCCTTGGCATCATAATGAAATGAAAAAAAATCACTCTGGTGGTGGAAAACCATATGGAAGTTTAAGTTCCCTACCAAAGAAAAATAAATTATATGGCTTCTCCTCAATAACAATGCCCTTACCTGGAATATTCTACAAAAGATAATTTTCTAAGGACCAAATAGATGTTTCCTTTGTGAAGTGGACCTTGAAACCAACAAACATCTCATCATATCCTGTCAAGCCTTTCTCAAAGAAAGTATGGAAAGAAACTAAAGGCCTAACATGACTTCACAACACATGGGAAGGAGAATCCACATAAGAAGCAATTAGGAATTGGTATTAAAAAAAGGACACAAAGAGATACACAACTATCCCCCTCACTTTCACCTAGCCCACTAGATTCCCCTCACTTTCACCTAGCCCACTAGATTCCCCTCACTTTCACCTAACCAACCAGAATCCCCTCACTTTCACCTAGCCCACTAGATTCCCCTCACTTTCACCTAACCAACCAGACTCCCCTCACTTTCTCTTGGGGAATCTGGTTGGCCAAAAATGAAAAATGATTTGAGGGAATGGATACTTTCCCTCTTAAGTGTGCCACTCAAAGCCTCAACATTTTAAGTGTTTTTCCGCTATTCTCCTCTTCTCCTCCTTGTAATTGAGTTTCAACCAGCCATATCAATGAAGAGATTCCACGGGCTTACTTTGATGGAGCCTCTCAAGGCACCCCATCGAGAGGAGGGGTTGGGGGGTATTTTCCTCTCACAAATCACACTATCTCCTTCAAAGTTGTAACATCCTCATTTTTAATCCCCGAATTAGAGATATGTAATGTGAATATGATGTATGGTAGTGGGTCTAAATATATAGTATGTAAACATTGTATATCATGATAATAAAATAAAATGTGATGTTGGCCACAGATGGACATGGACAGATTCATGGGGATAAGTTTTCTACAAGCTCGAGGAGGGGTCTAAACGGGGGTTTTATTCATATGTCTTAAATCCCAAACCATTCCTAAAATTATTGTTTTGAGTGAACCTTCTAATTTTTCCCTGTGAGTGTACGAGATCCCAATCATTGAATACATGTAAGATGGTGGGTGTGAGGAGTCAGATCCGATAGTTATTGGGAGCATGGGGTTGAAGTACAATCAACATTAGGGAGAGTGAGAGTCAACTGACTTGGGGGAAAATGAAATTCATATGGGAAAGGAGAGGGGTTTTTACAAGCATATTTTGGGACAACAAGAGGGAGCTAAGTGTTGGAATTGAAGATTATAGCCATAGTGGGTTTTGTGGGCAACTTGTGGGAGCTGTAAAATGCATGAAGAAGCAAGTTGTTAGGCCCTGTTGGCAGCCAAATCACATTTTTTATGATCCTATAAGCTACCTACACCTATGTCTTGCAAACATCAAGTTTTTCGTCGCAATTTTCAAATAAACGACATTTTCATTTCTTGTGACATTTACACACTTATTTTCGTTTTGTTTTCACGATTGTAAGCGTGAAAACTTGATCTTTCGATGTCATTTTTCGATCACTATCTGAACTGTCATGATCTTTTTATCGATATGCCTATTGTGCTTACCTGTTGTTTATCATTATGTAGCTGGAAGAACTTTCGAACTATACTCATTGGTCATTCTTATATTGATTGTGTGATTGAGTTTCATTGAGTTTGCAATACATTAATATTTGGATTTGCATTTTTATTTTGCTTTACTTGACCTTTGGTTTTCTGAAAATGCGATGGGTGTTATGGTTAAATATTTCATTTATATCTTGTGTTTTCATAACTATTGATTTGTCAACTATATGAATACCATTTTGGCACCTTGGTTAAACTTTTCATTATATGAGCTGATACATTGGTGCATAATTGATTTTGGTTTTGATTTGTAAGTCAGGTGTTTAAACACTATGGCTTAACGTTTGCGCGCGTTGGTATACACATTTGATCTCATTAGTTGGGCACATGACTCGATGGTTGAACTATTATTATGGATTGAACAGCTATGTAAATCGGCGGTTGTACTTGGATAATGAATATTTTGTATGGCAGACTCCACCACCTTCGCATGCTTGCATTTATGCCTACCCCTTTTGCTCGTTCATTTTAGTTAGATTGAGTAGCTCTGCTCCTGTGTGTGTTGGTGATCCAAACCCTTCGCTTACCATGCGTTCGGCTCCATGGCACTAGTCGTGCGAGTCGAACCCAACGGCAACCAAGCCATGTTAATGTTTGACAATGCCCGTAGAGACTTAGAGGAAAATGGGTGGCTCCCCTTTATACAACGATTTAAGGGTTTTAACCTCTGTGTAGCACGACAGTTTGCCATGACCTTTGATGGCTGTAGAGCCAAGGTGGGTGACATACAATTGGAAATTGATGAGAAATTCATCAGTCTTGCAACAGGGTTACCTGTCGTTGGACAACGTTGGTTCAAGAATTGTAAGGTCGAGGAGGTCCCATGGACACTAGTGTTCCTCTCGCGCAAAGTCACCTCTTGTGATAGAGGTATGCCCATCTCTGCACTCAAACCATGATGGCACGATACTTTGATGGTAATAAAACAGTTCGTGACCTGTGAAGGTCGATACGGACTTGTGTTCCTCTACCACCTGCGTTTGCTGATGATTTTTATAGGGTATCCTCTAAGCATGCCTTTCTATTTTCATTGTAGCCTGTATAAAATGGAGAAAAGGTTCAAAAGGCAGCAGGCTGACAGCATCCTGTTCCACCATGGGATTATTAAGCTCATCGTTGATTATCATTTTAGTTTGCATGGTGATAGTTGGAGAACTTTCATCGTCCGTAATGGTTTTGAGGATTTAGACCCTGTTCCGGTTGATAAACTTGTGGTAATTGAAACCAAGGCCGAGCCACCTGTACCCTTAAATGTCTTACTGCCTAAACCTTCGGCTGACCCTAGTGCTGACTTACCCGACACTGTAACTACGAGTGCAGAGGCCATTAAAAAGCCTATGAGAAAAAAGCACAAGGAAAACCTTACTGCTAATGCCAAAGAGAAAAGGAATGCCCGACTCATTTCGAGAATGACCAGAAACAAACCGAAACCCTCTGCTGAGTCCAACCCTATCATCCTAAGTGAGGACTCTGATTATGAAGTTGAACGTTTTTTAGCGAGTGAGTACCCCTACTCATAGGGTTTATGTCCCAAACCTCCTTATGATTTTGTATCGAACCTTCCCCCCTGCCTAAAGAATGACCCTGCCTACCCGGGTATTAAATTGCCTCATGAAACCCTCGGTCATTTGGCCAAACCCTCACCTGCTCTTTCTAAACCCACACAGTCACCCTGTGACCAATGCAATTCATGGTTAGAAAGATATTACATTGATGTTCCTATACTGCAATCGAAGATTCAATCACTGGAAGATCAAATTGCAGTGCTAACCAGTCAAAAAGCCAAGCTCCAAGAAACAAATAAAAAGCAAAAGACAACCGGCTCCATCCTTTTCAAAAACGTGGAATCAGCCATGACTGTTGTAAATTCCAAACTGGCATAATCAAGCAACCTCATCGCTATACAGGTATGGTTTTGACATCGTTTTTGTTTTGTAAATAATCTAGTTTGATATAATTATTTGAATTCAGTTTTTAAATAGTTTAGTCACTCATCCAAATGCCTCTGTCATTCGGTGATCATCCTGTACATGGTTTAGTTTTGATAAAAATAGAAGGAATTTCGATTTGATATATGATTTGTTCATAGATTTTTATTGGATTGGAATGGTTATTCGTTTGGATTTGATTTGGTTATCTGCCTGATGGAGTTAACAAAATTGTTGGATCGTGTTCAATTCGATTCGTTTTGTGTCCACTCCCAACAGGAAGCTTTTCACGCTCAATTTAGATTTGATTTCGTTATGATCCACATGCTATGGTTGGTAAACGATTTTATTGTTATGATAGGTTGTGTCATGTAATATTCTATGAACAAGAATGCAATTCTATTCGGTTTCAATTGGAACGACTCTGTTTTTATAAAAACAATATGCTCATTTTAGCCTGTGCATGCACACCTGAGTCATGGAACGATTTTGATTCGTAATGACTGTGTTAAAACCTTTTCTATTTCTTGAGTTGGCAAGATTATTTGATGAGTTGGATTCCGATTGTAATTGATGCTCTGTTTGATTTCAAAAAAACGAATTGGTCAAATCCGGTTACAATTCGTTTAATCATGGAACGATTTTGGTAAAGGAAAATCAATCTTGTTTGCTCACTGTGCAATGATAAACGATCGATATCTATAACAAACTCAGTTTGATTGATCCTGTCACAATTTTGTTATGAATCAGTTATGGTTTGAATTCGCTCACAGTCTAAATCGCTTGCTATACAGTTATCATGATTTGAAAATAATCCTGTTCGATTCGATTATTTCTCCTGTTGATAAGACAAGTATAACGAAGTGTTTGCGATTTGTTTTGTTTTCAATTGAATATCAAAACGATTTCATAACTGATGGATTCGATTTGTTGAGAAACGATTACGGTGTTGTTCCATATGATTTCATTCACCCGACTGATGATAAAAATCGAAACAAAGTATTCCTATCTTTGTATTCAGTTGAATGATGTGGATCCTGTTGGTATAATTCTTTCAAACTAAATGATTCGTTTTCAGATAGTTCTTGGATGATGATTAAATTTAATTCTTTAAAAAGATTTGAATTAATCTCAATGCTGATTATGTATCTTATTTAGACTAGCTACAGAATCGCATGATTCTGTAGCTAGTCTATAGAATTAGATTTTTATTGTTTTATTAATTAAATATCTCTCTAACTTGTCTATTTCTGACCTTTTCAGGTGAATTTGAATTACATGGGACTTGATGGACAGTTTAGAGGATATTTGGATGTTTTACTTTTATTTTAGTTTCCTAGTTTAGTTAAAATTGGGATATCTTCCCAGATTTTTGTAAACAGTTTTAACTTCCACAGGGAGGTTTTACCCTGTGGAAAAACTTATAAATACTTATTATTTTTGTAATAATGATCATCCTCATTCATGGGAGAACAAGGATATGGATTTCTAATGCAAACAGAGACAGAAATTGATGTTCTGCTACAGTTTTTGCTTTTCATAATATCAATCTTTTGTTTCATGTTTATGTTTATCAATTTGCATCTGATTAGTGACTACTTTAGCTATCTTAGTCTTTCGCAAAGTGATATGATTTAATTAATATGATCCATGTCTGACTTCTTTCAACATTTAAAAACACAACAATTACTTGATTCAATTAATGAATGACAGATTTCTCTTCTTCATTAATTGAACTCTTATGTATAGATCTTTGCATAACAGGTTTACCTAATTGTTAAGATTTATAAATTATATGATTGTTGTGATTTTTATGTCTTGTTTGTCCTGTAAACAAACTTAAAGAGCATTGCAGCTATCGTTTACGAGAAGCTTATGGATTATTCAGTGCGAGTTTCCTTCCTCCAATCTGCTAGAACAGTCATCATACACAGGGCAAATCTGGAGCGTTTCCAGGTCAGTTTGTTACTTAAATTGTTTAGTATAATTTAAGTAGTTTGATTAGATATATTTATAGTTTAAATTAGTGATTTAGTTTAGTTATTTTTCTGTTTTATTTCTTCTCATAAAATTATAAAATCAACAAAAATATCTCTTGTTGTCTTAGGGCAGAATATAACGATTTTTTCAGGTTTTATTGAAATCTGTGAATTGTAGATATTGTATACTTTGTGAATAAGTTATATTTCAGTTAGTAGTTAGTATAGTAGTAATTAGTAGTTTGTATATATAGTTAGTTAGATTAGCTTAGTTTGTTTTAATAATTTGTTTTAATTAGATTAGTGTATTAGTTTGTTTTATTTAGTTTTAGTTAGATTAGTTAGTTTAGATTAGTTTTCTTTTGTTCTCTTAGGACCTTAGATCGGCTAACAGAGCCGCTAAACCCATCATGGTGGTTCATTCCAAACGGCTTGGGTTATTAGACAACCCCGGACCAGTTCCACTCTCTCAGTTGACGGACGGTCGATTTCGCTCGTCAACAGGCTCGTAAAGTGAGTTTCTCTTTGCAGATAAAATGATTTGTTGTTGAGTGTTTTTGGTTGTAGTTGTAATTCCCTAGAGTTGTTAACAATAGAGATTCCTAGCCGACCTATGCTAGAGCCATGGAGGGAAGGGGGGTAGATTGAGGGAATATATAGCAGAGAAGGGGATCACATTCCTTGGGTTGTGTAGGTTGTGGGGAGGAGAACTAGTGGATTGGGATGGTTGTAGGAAACTAATTCATTGCAAGTGGGAAATAGACACCCTTTCATGTGGATTCCTAGTCCCAACTCAAAGGTGACTTGTTGTTGAGATTTGGAGCAACAAGTCTATGGTTGGGTGGAATGTTCATCCTCTGTAGCTAATTGCACATTTGATTGAAAATATGAGTATTTTATCTTTGTTTAATGTTTTATTTATGGGTTTATATTGTTGTGCATAAACTTTCTGTTTTTGTGAAATTACATGTTGCTATGTGTATATTTAATTAGATGCATTCATGTTCATTGAAATTGTTGTTATATGCATGGACATTTTTAGCCTATTGCATGTTTTTTATTTAATGGTATCAGAAAAAGAAAATGCTAATTTTTTCTAGGTTTAATAGTAGGGGAACGTTACAAAAGAATGAATAGGACATGCCACTAATGACTACAATGAACTTTTTTCTCTCAAACTAGTCCTCATTCTAGCATTGGAAAAAATGTGTCGCAAATTCAAATTATGGGAGACTCTCGTTTAGTCATTCAATGGATGAAGGGTGACTTTATTTTGAGAATTTTTTTGCTACAACCATTATTTTGGGACATCAAGACTTTGCAATTAGCTTTCTCTCATCTCTCATTTGCACACGTTTACAGTGATAAAAACACCGAAGCGAACATGCTTTCAAAAGAAGGATTAGAGTTGTAAGAAGGAACCTGGGAAGTCCTCGAATCCCGCTATTTACAACTTACTTCTTATCTTCATGAAACCTAGTTGTAACTTTTTCATTGTTTTAGAGATGTTGGGAAATTGATCTATACTTGTAATATGTTTGGCCCCTTTTAGTTGGGAATTGTATGTATACTTATACAGAACACATGAGCAATTTTTTTGAGATAGTTTTAGAGATGTATTAGAAGAAGACAATCTCATTGGATCTAGTTATTTTTTTATGAAGATTGAAATGTTACTATGTATAAGGCCTCTTAAGGCATATGAAATACATCAGGTATCCACTACTACTATTGTAATTTTGTTATACTTAATAAAACTACTTCACAATTTTCCTGTGTGTGTGTGTGTGTGTGTGTGTGTAACTTTAAAAAATGAAAAAAAAAAATGAAAATACAGGTGAAGGGTGATTCCCACATCCTACCTCTGTCATGCCCCCCTTTTCTTCTCATGCATCGCCCTTTGATGTAACCCACTGCTTCTAAGGGTGCCAGAGGAAGCCTTAGACTCTTTCTTTTTTTTAATTTCTTTTAAATTTTTATTTTTTGGGTTTTTTAAATTTGTTTTTATTAATTTTTCTAAAAAAAAATTTAATAGTTTTTTAGGGTGAAGAAGAGAGATAGATAGGGCAATGCTTAGCATTAACCTCTTGTAGTTGAGTCTTGGAAGAAGCCCAAAGAGGTTGGATCCAATGGTGGAAAGCGAGGAATTTTTCAACGTTGGGAAAGGTTCAATTCCCGTGAGGGCCTAATCTGAAGCCATGGGGACACCTTGAGGTAGTGGTCGGATGTGTGGTTACACCAAGAGATATTATATTAAAAATGATATCATGATCCGTGCACACATAAGTGGATCAAATCCCACCCCTATGTCCTTCAATTTAAAGGGGTGGCAGGTGCGGGGGGAGTCATCTATGATTTCGATGGAAAAAAAACAGTCGATTTCTCCTAGGGCTTGGGGAAAGTCACTAATAACAGAGCAAAGAACCTCATACTCTATATGGGACTAAAGCTAGCACAAGAGAGGAACATTCAAACTCTAACTATTATAGGGGATTCTGAAATAGTCATAAAGGAGCTTCGGGGTCTGTCAACTTCATCAAAACGCCCTCTTAGAGGTATAATCTTAGGAATAAAATCCCTAATGAAGAATTTCATCAGCTTATGCTTCTTCCATATCTTGTGAGCTCAAAACATTGAGGTAGACAATTTGGCAAAAGTGGCAAAAATCCTAGAACAGAGTCATCTAATTGCCAATCAAATCTCCTCTTATGTTTGGTTGCCTTAATTACGCCCGTCCCTTCACCCCTTCGCCTAATCTAAAGAACAACTTTACTCAACCCTCTCTCCCTCTCCTAACCCTTCCACTCGACACTCACCCCTCTTTCCTCCCCCTCTTTCACCCCTCCCTTCCCCCCCCTGTCTCGACTTCCATGGACCACCCTTCCCTGCTCCCCCTCGTCTCAACTTCCATGGACCACCCCCTTCCCTCTCTCACGGTTGCTTTGGTTCCCGCCCCTCTTGGCATGCGACCCCCCCTTGCTGGCCATGTGCCTCCCCTCTCCCCCCTCTCGCGTCATTCCTCCCCCCTCACTCGAGAGCCCCTTTAACTAAGGATCCTCGTCTGCTTATCTGAATGATCCACCATCATCCCTCAGCATCAGCTATGTCCTCTCACCCTGAGCAAAATCACCTTTGCCCGTGGGTTTCAATGGCTCCCTTCTCGCATAACGGTTTGTTGATCCTTTCCCATTGGATTCAGCTTAACCTGTACATCTCCCTCGTCTGGATCTACTTTTCCCTCGGCTCTGGCGGACTCTCCTTGCATCCTCCCTCTCGAGTTTCTTTCTCAGTCAGCCCCCTCTCCTTTCTGCACAGTGCATGCTTGCATCTCATCCTCTCGTACTACCATTACATTATGTGGTGAAGGTCCAAAGCTCCTTGCTCCTGCCCAGTCTACACCGCTGAAGAACTTCAAGAGAAATTCCAAGGTCTGTGAACAGATTGCAGGCGAATAGAAGAGGGCTCAGGTGCACGACACCGCGAGTTTTAACAGGAAAACCAGGGGATTCGCGAAAGCATGGCAGAGATACAGTCCCAAATGCAACAACAAGAAATTTGCCACAATCAAGAATTGATGATCGTCCTAAGGGGGGTCAATCGGAATACAAGACAAATTGGAGTTGTCACTCAACGCCTGGGAATTCCCCAACAACCAGCACACTTTGTTGGCACCGATGAATCATGACTACCCTCGACTTTTCATTCTGCTGCCAGCAATGACCAACATGTTCCTACAACGCCAAGTTTCTCAGATCGCATTTGGGCAAAGGAGAACCAAGATCATCACTTCGCAGAAGTGCACCAGACAGAGGAGAACCCAAAAGCTCAACAAGAAGAACCAGGGCAGCCCCACATATAGCATTAGGTTTTTATGAATTGCAATTTTTTGTTGTTGCTAAATATGTTTATTGCCATCTTCACATGGCAGAACTGTAGTTTATTTAGAACAATGGTTACATCTCTCTCAGACATAGATAGACACATTCGTTTCTATGGAAGCAACAGAAGTGCCTACACCCTGCCACTTGTATCTTTTTAAATTTTAACGACTTTTTTAATATAATACAACTCCAATCGTTCCTATTAAAAAAAATGCTTAACATTACCTTCTCTAATTTTATTTTATTTTAATAATTTTTAAATTATATGATTGTTTTTTACTTTTATTTATAACCCCATATATATATAAACAATTTTTAAATTCTATTATTATCTTTTTTTTTAATTTAATCATAAAAGTGTTTTTTTGACATACATAAATAATTATTATTTAAAAAACTAAAATTTATATATTATTCAATGTAACTAACTTTTATATATTTTTATTCACTTTATTATTTAACAATAACCATCAATTATGTTTACTTACATCTTTACATATCAATTATGTTTACTTACATCTTTACATTTAAATTGGTAAAGAAGGAATTCCATGATAATATATGCCCATATTATTTATATATATAATAATATTTTTTTCAAAAAAAATTACTAAAAAATTCAATGGACCCTTAGCCAAAATCTTGGATAATATCTTCAGTAAACTCATCAATATAGAGTAACATACTCATTTACAAAATTCAAAGCATATATTTATTGATGAGGAATTAACAAAATATCCAACAACTAATTAAACTAATCTAATAATATAATACCATTGAAAAATAAAAAATAATAACTAATTAAACTAACCTAATTCATATATAAGTTAAAATTTTAAATTGAAAATAATATGCTTAACTGACGTCATTCTTTGGACGTCATTATAAGCAGAATTGGTGATTACTTGTTTGTTGGGATTCTATGCGATCCATAGAACAATATACGTGCAATACCATATGTCAATGTCCTAGGAAGACACATAGTCACCATGTCGTGTCCTACGTTCATGATTCAACGTGTTGTATCCCACGTGTCAAAAAAGCATTTAAGGTATTATTATGTCATAGCAGCTAAAAAATAAAGAAGGTTTTTTATTAGCCTATGCTTGTGTTGATATATTTGCTTTTTAACATTAAAATAGTTTAAATGTTTTTTTTTAGATTTTTTCTATTTAATTTTGTTATAAATTTGGTGAGAAATTGTTGGATGTACAAATTTGAGTGATTAAATTTATATAATTAAAGTGTCTTTGAAATTTTTAAATTTATATAATTAAAGTGTCTTTGAAATTTTTAATAAGTTAAATATATTTATGTATTCATAAATTCAATTAAAACAAAAAAAAAAATTGTAATTTCATCTTAATTTATATTATCATTCCAATAAAAAAACTAAAACATAAAATATTTAAACAAAATCTTTAACATTAATTTCCTTAGTCAAATTCAATCAATAAATGAAGTCAACAATTTTCCATCCATTTAAAAATAATAAAAGTTTAATTTGGATTTTTTTTTTATATTTGCTACATGGATTTTTTTTTTTAATGTTTGCTACATGATATTATGATTTGAGATGATAATGTTGGGTTTTTTCTATTAGTTTATGGAGGGATTAGATATTTTGTTTTTCATATAGAAAACTCTTATGAGAGAAAATGTTGTTTGTCATAGGTTGTATATTGCTTTCATTTAAATTAACATTTCTCATGTTGTTATATGTATTTAATGCATTAATTTCTCATATTTTAAATGAAAAGGTGGTTTGATGCAATGTCATGGTTTTCACGTAGTTCTTAGTTGTTGGGGGACTCTACGTTCTTTTCAGGCTCTAGTTCTTTGTGGAGTGGATGATGGGGTTGTTGCTTCTTCTTGGGTGTTTCGGTCAGAGCTTTGAGGTCCTCTTTTTTTGGGTGTGCAATGTTGATTTGACCATGGTCAACACTTTGAGGTCATGTTTGGGCATGCAGTTTCTTGCTTTCTCATCCGTGGTTGCAGGTTTCCTTTTTCGATGTCCCTCCAGTTCTAGATCTTAAGGGATTTTTTCTTTGTCGCTCTGGCCTGGTCTGTCCATGATTTCTTCTGGTCTTCTTCTGTTGTTTCTTCTTGGCTGGATTTTGAGGCTATTTTTAATGTAGATCTCAATGTTATTGGGACCGCTTCTAGATGACCATTTTTTATTCTTCCCTTTGGGGCTGAAAGCTTATTTTTCCAAACTAAATGCATGTTTTCGACATGCATTATTCAGAATATAATTTTTATTTCCATTTATAAAAGTTACGCTTTTTTCCTTTGAAATTAAAATATTGTCTTTGTATTTAATTGTTTAAAAAGTTACGTAATCAAATCTTTTAATATGTTTATTTAATATAAAATAAAGATAATATTTGAAAAATGTTGTATTTTTCATATTTTTAAGTCTTCTAGATATTTTATGTTTATGATTGTCTAGAGTAGAAATTTCAAGGGATAAACTTATAAAAAACAGTAAACAAAGTATTAGTAAAACACATAAATGAAATCGAAGATTCAACTTCCACCTTTCTTTCGTATATTCTTGCCATTAAATTCAAAATTTAGCTATATATAGAGCTAGAGTGGGAGCTATTATTTATTTTATTTTCTCTTAAATTTCTCATAAAGGCTAGTACATAATAGTTTCCACAGAGCTGCAAGTAAAACAACATTCAAACATCAAAATTCAATTGTTTCATAGTCTGTCATGTTTATAGCTTATGAACATGAAAATGGAGTACTAGAGTCTGAATAAAAAATGTGTTTAGTAGCCTAGTGTTCATGGAAAGAATCTCGGAGGACAAAGATGCCTACAACATATTCTCTTCCCTTTCATACTCTATGACATATTTAAGAATTTAATGCTATAAGTGGCAAGGTTTGCTAGATTTTGAGTTTGAAATTCAAATTTCGCCATATTTTTAAGCTTTGTTTAAAATTCATGGAAAATGATATTAATATTTTTTTTTAAATGTCAAAATCCTTACGAGGTCAAATTTCGCCATATTTTTAAGCTTTGCTTAAAATTCATAGAAAATGATATTAAATTTTATTTTTAATGTAAAAATCCTTACAAGGAAAGTTAACACTAGACATTAGAAAATGATATTAAATTTTATTTTTTAATGTAAAAATCTTTACAAGGAAAGTTAACACTAAACATTAGGGAATATATTTTCGTAATCCTTGTCTAGCTTAAAATTCATGTAATATTATATTAATTTTTTTTTAATGTAAAAATCCTTACAGGTGAGTTAACACTATACATTAGGGCATATATCTTCGTAATTCTTATGTATTAGATAATAACACAACATGAAACAAGTGTTGCATGGAAGCATAGTCCATGCCGGGCTTGGGCTGGAATATTTAAACACCTGGACATTTGCAAAATTGATTAGTACATAGATCGACTCATTGGAAATTGGCTAGGGTTAAAAGGAATTGATGGATCTAACATGTAAGAAAAAGAATAAGTCTACTTGCAGACTATGTATAGAGACATCTACAAAAATTGCATATTTATGCACCGGTATTGTGCATTTTCCCATTGTCTCCTCCACATGGTTGATCAAGTCTACCTAGTAATGTTAGATAGTGGCAACACTAGAAATGTATGGCTTGAAGCATATGCATTTTCCCAAAACCTTAACATGGCTTTCATGGTCAACATCTTGACATTCTATCATATGAACATTGAAAACATTAGTTAGAGGATTTGCAAAGGTTCA
Organism: Picea glauca; assembly: GCA_000966675.3. Classification (NCBI taxonomy): domain Eukaryota; kingdom Viridiplantae; phylum Streptophyta; class Pinopsida; order Pinales; family Pinaceae; genus Picea; species Picea glauca. Next base: position 242,494 of record JZKD02S0692262.1, read on the forward strand.
AAATAGAGCTAATATTATCGTATTCATTCCTTGATTGGTTGTTGAGTTTATATTTGGTGGTTGTTGTTACTTATGGTGGATTATTTGCTTGACCATGAACAGGTTGTTGTGGATACATACAAAGTAGAAGCACCCTAGCCATGGATAAAGCATATTATGTTCTAAAATACTTGTAGGTGCATACTTGTTCCGGTTTTTAGAACATCCCTAGCTTGACATTATTCCGGAGGTCCATAATACATCGAAGCTATAAGCTAAAATATGACATTATCGAAGTGTTGTGGTTCCATTGTAATACTAATAACTCTAGTTCTCCCCTCAACCAAACTAAATTCTATCATGTTTGTCTGCTGTGTTGGTATGTTTGTCGAATTGATTTTTTAAGGAACACCCTTTACTTAAATTCCCTCCTCCAACCAAACTATCTAAACTATATCATATTTTTGTGCTAACTTCAAATTATACAATTTTAATCCATCTAAAAAAGAAAAAAATCAAACATCGACATATATTTATGCAGGTCGAGTCAGCAAGAGTGACCTTCTGGTTTACGCGGAAGAGGACGTGAGGTCGAGTCTCCCTGGGTAGAGAAACAACGAAATTTATGGTGGGTCATGTGGTGTGTTCTCTATTGAGCACCATGGCTACACATCTCAGTGTAAATTAAGTTTTTCAACCTCATGTTTATTGTGTAATTCATACATGCTTATGCATCTGAATATTGCTCATGGATGAACATTGATTAAGCACACTAACTATTTTAACTATTTCGATTTAAGTATTTGACATGTATTTATTTTCCAGATATATTAATAAAATGTATCAAATTAGAATGACAAGTGAGATGCCCCATGGAACTCTTATATGTGATGTCAGGTTTCATGGTCTGTGTGCAGTGCCTAGCCACATGGTCAACATGCCTTAATCCAGGACCATGGTATTTTGGGGCTTATGCAACCGTTGAAAATATCAAAGCAATTTCACTTTACAATTGTGTGTTGAAGGATATCACTGTGCTAGGTTTCATGGTCCGGGTACAGTGCCAAGCCACTTGGTTAGCATGCCTTAAGATGCGGCCATGGCATTCTGGGGCTATGTGCTATGGAAAGCCTTAAGAAATTCACATTGCATTGCAACTATAAGACACATAGGCATTAGCAGTGAACCGGTGCACAGTTTTATAGAAGAAGACTTCAATAGAGGGTGTTTGAATGAGGTGTGGAAACTTGTTAAGATATTGCATGGAGATTTTTTATTGCAAAGGCATGTCAAGAGAATCGTATTTTTGAGGTGTCAAACATTGTAATATTAATTATCCTTGGAATAGTTTAAATATCCTTCGATGTAGAAAGTCGGTGCCAACTCGCACATAAATTAAATGTATTTACAAAACAACTTGGTTCAGTATAATTGATTTGAATTGAAGCCGTCGTTAACCATGGAAGGGAAAAATGCCAAGGAAATCGAAATAAAAATCATGGGATTCATCAAAACCCTGGACACCACTATAGAATCTGCAACTCATGTTAATCAAGTTATATTTTATCTCTAACCCTTGGCATCCATGCTATTTGATGTTCAAAAGTATTTTGCACCAGATATGCTTCTTATTCATGAAGTTCGAGCCATAGACTTTTACTGACCAAAACTGGAAGTTGAATTGATTGTTTTCAATTATCATGGACTGGTGTGCTAGTTATTAGAGAAAACTATGGTCAAGTTTAATTCACTGGTGTGCCCTACCATCAAGAAATTTTCCATGAATCTGCATTATCAACACATAATTATTTATTTTAGATGCTTCAAGAAACATGCCATGAGAGCCAAGGGATTGCATTGCAAAGTGTGAACTTCCTTAAGGTCAGGTGTCAACTCTGATGGGTGTCTGTTAGTGTTTCAAAACTAAGACTGGGAAATAACCCTGCAAGGGTCTAAAAAATTCAAATCAGAAAACCTCCAATAACTTGAAAACTTTTTTTTCGTGCAATAAAAGAGTTTATGAAATTTCACATCTCCAACTATATTGAATGATTAAGTTTAAACAACTCTCTCTCTCTCTCTCTCTCTCTCTCTCTCTCTCTCTCTCTCTCTTTGTTACGGAAGCAAAAGGGATCATATTAGTATTTCTTCAAAAATCTAGTCGGCCATACCCATAACCAGGATGCAACTTGAAGCATACATTTTGTTTTTAACACATGGTTTAATAGTTTGCTAGAGCAAAAAATGAGATTATTGTTTTTAGTTCTTTCCAACTTACTGCATTGATATCAATATGTCATCCAAAAAGGACAACAAAAAACTAATTGATATTAATACTTTCCCCACTCTCGCTCATTCAACCCTGGATTAGTATAAATTTAATGTAATTTGGTGATTTGATGTAGATAATTGATTGTCTATGTGGTTGCGATATGAAATAATTTATAAAGATTGTTTTTCATGGATATGACTAAAGGATATGACATTGAACTCTTTCTTTATTAGTTTAAGTGAGAGTGGATAGTCTGTACCTTAAGTGCAGGTTGAGGATCTACAAAGTTTCAACAACAGCTTCAGTGCACGAGAAACAACTTCAGCAAGAGAAACAACTTCAACAAGAAGCAACAACGATGCAACTTCAACAAGCAGGAACAACTTCAGCATACGAGAAACAACTTCAACAAGTAGGAACGATGCAAATTCAACAAGTAGGAACGATGTATCTTCAACAAACATGTGAGAACATGATGTATTCTATATGTATATTGTAACAAAATTGGATGCACTAAAATAATTGGATCGATTATTATTCATTGTTTTGTAGGGATAGTTGTGGGAAGAGGAAGATGAGGCGGAGAGGGGGTGAGGATGGAATGTAAAGATCAACAACATATTGATTTATTCACTTACAATGCAAAAGTATTAATCATTGACATTTGACAGTACATAAAGTGTTAATGAAACCACCATTTGCCAGTGCAGAAGTATTAATATAGCCAGTGTAGAGGTATTAATACAACTGTCATAGATCTGAACGAACCGGAACATAGCCTACGAGCTTGAACATAGCCTATGAGCTTGAACATAGCCAAAGATGATGTAACAATGTAACAACTTCATAATAAACTTAAAACTTTATCAAAGCTCTATACTTTAAACTCGAAACTTAGGTGAACTTAGGAAAATCGAACATAAACTATAAAGTTATAATAAACTCAAAAATTAGGTGAACTTAGGAAAATAGAACATTTAAAACATTGGGAATAGTGAAGCCTGCAATAAGACATCAAATCTCTTCTCCAATGAGATTACGAAAAAATGTTGTTTTTTATTATATAAAAAATAAAATTTGGAGTTTGGTATGTTGAACATTACAAATTGTGAAAAAATATATGGTCAACCGCCAAACTAATACAAAGTCAACTTCGAATCGAACACTAGATTCCATGGCTTGCCTTCCACAGAGACTAATAAGCCATGTCATGCATGTCTTTAGAAGTCAAAGTTGAATTATAGACCTCGTGTGTCAATATACCTAATGTCTATATTTCTTAAAAACTAATAGATGTTATTCAATGTTTTGTTTACATCATATGATGTACCAATAACTTACTTTTATTTTGGGTTATTTTGGTTTTCTTGCATCCTTTTGCTACTATTACAACCAAAGCTAATGATCACAACAAATGCTTTTAAAAAGAAATTAGCACCTTACAAGTGAAGTGAGGATTGGAATTTGAATTTCATACCAACTTGAAAGTGACCCTATACCATGGACATGAAACATTGTCTTTGAGCTTGAAACATTGACAAGGAAAACCATGAAATTTATGTTTATATATATTAATATACTTATAAACATAAGTGACTAACATATATTTATACATAGGATAATAAGCTACTTTGTAGTTAACTTAATGGCATTGTTCGGTATTATATTAAGAAAGAAGAAGCACATGTTTTTTTTTATGTCTGGCGGAATCAACAACTAGTTGGGCACGTGCTCGCGTTACACGTGGCCGTGTTATCCAAGTGCTACCACTATAACCTCCAGGTGTGCCCACGATGCCCCTTACGCGACACACATTGTAAGTCGGAAGGAGTTGAACTCGAAACCTCATGGAACTTCATTTTCACGGCACTTGCCAATTGAGTTGCCCCCCCGGGGGCTTAAAAAAGTTGAAGGACATGGGGGTGGGCTTTGATCCACTTATGTGTGCACGGGTCACGATACCATTTATTATAGTATCTCTGGGTGCAACCACACGTTCGACCACTACCTCAAGGTGTCCCCATGGCTCCAGGTAAAGCCCTCACGAGAATTGAACCTTGCCCAACGGTGAAAAACTCCTTGCTTTCCACCATTGGATCCAACCCCTTTGGGCAAGAAGAAGCACATGTTATTAGTACATGTTAGTATTAGAAATATTGAATTAAATTAAAATAAAATATTTATTTTAAAAATAAAAAGTAGGGATTAGTTGTTATGTATCTTTTCTTTGTTTTTATAAATAATGTTATGGAGATTTTGTAAATAATATTGGTTCCATCAAAGTATCAATAATTTATCTAATAACAATTAATTTTATGGAATCCCCGATGTGTTATGTTGTGGAGAGGTCATAAAATTGTTTTCTTGTTATAAAAAAAATCACCTTTATTCCTTTCTCTCAATGTTGGTGAGGAACGACAGATTATGCCACATCTATATTGTTAGTGTAACATTTCCATTATAATTCCCAATTTAATTAATTCTTATGTGGATATAATATGCGGTTATGACCAAGCGATGTAATATCTGAATTGTATTTCAATGTTTTAATCATAAAAATGTGATGTTAACTGCTAAGGGAACATGGACAACAAATGGAGGTTGAATTAATCCACAAGAGAGGGAAGTGTCTAGGATAATGGCCAAGAGGGGTAAAAAGGGGGGATTACCAATGCATATTAATTAAATCCATTTTCTTGAACTTGTGTATCATATACGAACCTTCCGATTTATGATTGAGTGTTCCCAACGCCAATCATTGAATACATGTAAGCGGGTGGGTGTGAGTAGTCACATCCCATAGTTATTGGGCACATGGGGGTTGAGTACAATCACCTTGGGGAAGAGTGTGAGTCAAGAAAAGAAATCCACAAGAGAGGAAACTCGTATGGGTTGGGACAAAAATTTTACTCAGAAATTTTTAGCAGTCAAGTGTGTGCATGGGAAGAAAGAAAGAGAGCCTGGAGTTGGTGTAGTCATGGAGGGAGAACTCTAGAGCATAACTAGAGCGAGTTGGAGCTGGAGAACTAAAGATCCAGGTTTTCAAGCCTGAAGAGTGAAATCTTCTGTGAGTTTCATTAAAACAACAAGTGTTTTCTTATGGTTTTCTGATAATTTTCCTACCAGCAAGTTCCCTGAAGTTCCTAGCTGAGATATTCCTAGTTACATGTGCCAGAGAGACCTTGATAAACGAATGGCACATTCCTTGGGTTATCTTTGATAAAAGGATGGTACATCCCTTGGGTGATCCCTAATAAATGAATGGTGCATTCCTTGGGTTGGGTAGGTTATGATCCAGTTGGATATTGGTGGCCACCCACATGTTCCAAATTCCAACTAGCTCATCTTGACAGTTTTTAGTTCAACACGTTTCTCTATAATGGGGACATTTATTTGTAATTGTAGGTTCTACACTTACAGAGCTCTCTTGAATCCCTAAAGAACATCCAGGTGGATATTGGTGGTCGCTCACCTATTCCAACTGGCTTATTTTGGAAGTTTTCATGTCAGTACATCTTTTTGTACTTCCAGGGACATTTTGGGGCTCTAAACAGTTTTTTCTTGGATTTCCACAGTCAAACTGTAGATAGAGTCACATTTTGATGGAATAATGCATAGTTCTCTAAAATACCTTTCCAACAGAATATCACACGCCTAAAATGAAGATCGTATGCAAAAGTTACGACCCCGGGAAGTTAATGTACTAACTTACCCCAACGGGGTCGACATGACTTTTGGTGCTTCATCTCCTAGGGTTAGGTTTTTGGATGTCTATGGTTTTGACATTCATGTTTATAATAAAAAGACCTTTAGAACCACATTGTAATCATCTTCTTGCGAATGAGCGTAGCCGTCACATCTCTTCTCAGAGATAAAGCTGCTACCATTCTAGTGAGTCTTGCACTGTGTATTTTTACAGTCTCTATACATTTCTTTCATTAATAGAAATCATGTATTGTTGTATTTCTCTGTTTCTGGAATTTTTTATGTGTATTTAATTGTAATATCTCTACTTTCATTTAATTCTAAAGATAATCCGTATCAGGTTAGGAGGAAGAGAGATGGTGGAAAAGTTGGGATAGTTGTAGGAGAATAACATTTGGATTATGAGATGTGAGTGGACTGTGAGAGACCACCTTCTTTTGTGGATTACTAGCCTCAGCTCGGGGGTGATTGGCTATTGAGATTTGGAACAATTAGTCTATGGTTGGGTGGAACGTCCATCCCAAGCAGTTGGTTGCACGATTCTTGTTTAAAGATAAATGTGTTATCTTGTATTGAGTTATTTACATGTGTTATTGCTATGCATGAACTATGCATGAATGAGAATGAATTATACACTACTGTAATGAACGATTTAGCTGTATTTCATGTTTATTATTGGTATGCTTTAGATGCATATGTTTTATGGTTATAGACTGTAGCTAAATATATTATAAATTTATAGTTGTAAGCTACTAGAAATCGGCTAATAGTAAAGGAATTCCTTAGTTAGAAAAAGTATAATTTTGATGTGTATTACGCACACAATGTTGCTTAGTTGGAGGCTAGGTACGTTACATTTGGTATCAGAGTTGTAATAAGACATATTTTTATGTGACATGGCCCAACCTAGGTGAATGGGTACATTACTAAGTGGTATCAGATATGACAATGAGAGAGTTTTGTGTGGTGTGGTCCAGCCTGGGTGGATGGGTACGTTACAAAGTGGTATTGGAGTCTAGTTTTCAACACTAAGCCTGGATGGGCCAAGTTAGCAAAATGTTGAAGCGAAAATTCACAGAGAATCAATTTCTGGAGTATGTCTACAAATTGTTTTATTAAATTACTGCAGTAAAATTGAGAGAAAATTCTTGGGTAATGTGAAGAGTTGAGCCTCTTTGGATATTTCAAAAATAAGCAAATCGGAAAAAATTGTGTATTTTTCCATACGATGAAATTGGCATGACGTGGAGGCCACGTGTCAGCTGACATGGTAGAATAAATATGTGTACTACCACGGTGGAAGGTACATGTTGGACGAGATGATAGTTGGCGGGTGATGTGGAGCCATGTGGCAGGCTAACTTTCAGTCCCATGAAATCGCGGTAAGATCTTGGAATTTGTCTAAATGTTAAGTCCACGAGTTTGCGAAGAAGTGGAAAAATGGTTTAAGTGTTGAGACTTTTTGAACAAAATTATGAAAGGAAGGTTACAATATTATGAGTCCATGAGTTTGCAAGTCATCGAAGAAGTGGAAAAATGGTTAAGTGTTGAGACTTTTCGAATGAACTTATGAAAGAATATTACAAGATTATGAGTCCACGAGTCTACGAAGGAAAATAAGCTAAGTGTTAGTGGCGAGTTCATGGATGGTATGAAGAAAAGATATGACTTAGATATGTGGTGTCAGACAAATAAACGAAAGAGATCTAATCAAGAAAGGATCGAATGGTTGTTGAGCATTGCTACTATGTTCCACGTACTAATGAATTTTCCTCCACTATTTTTCCACCATAACTTTCAACTCAGAGCTCGGATTGGAGAAAACGAATAATCGATGGAAATATCTTGAGGAATAGAAGAGATTTTTTGACCTATAATTTTTATCTAGGCATTATGTTTTCTTCAAAAGTAATAAAAGTGAATTACATAGCAACACAAGAGTGGAAACTGCAACTTGTAATTGTTGTAACTATTCACTCAAAACTCAGATTGAGGCATGAGGACATCCGTTGGAAAATTGTTTCGAATATGAATGTATTTAAGAAATCCTACTTGGGAGTAGTGCATTAATATTCTTCATAATTTAAAACGAAGAATGGCATGTAATCTAAATTGATAAATATTTTGTAATATGCTTAATTCTAACAACAATTATTGCATACACATCCTTGCAAAATTAGAAATACAGAAAAGTAGACTTTAGTTCCTACATGAGAACTAGAGACATGGAGGATGCTCATAGATTTTACAACCATGAAGAATAAATTGGATGTCTACATATCAACATGGGTAATGTTGAGACTGAGTCTAATGAGAGAAGAGACAGGCACAAGATTGTAACTATGAGAAGCCTGCAAAATGAAGTGAAAATCTATAGGGCCGATAATTAGAGGATCATGAAGGCTCAAGAAGAGATACTTCAAAGCATAAATATTATACAAAAGCAAGTTAACAAGGACTATGGCACCAAGGAAGCAATTAATGCTAGACAAGTATCAACATCAAGATCCCAGAGAAAAAGAGATGATCATGGGAATGATAGGCAATCAATAAGCATGAGTAGACGTCATCATTCTCCAAGGTATTCCACCAGAAGAAATCATGCAAGTTTAGGTCCAAGGTGCAACCCAAGTGTGTCTCATGTTCGGAGGCAAAGGAGAACACCTGAGGTAGACATCTTGCAGGGATAACTCGGGAATATTAAGCCACCAACTTTCAATGGTGAGCACAAGAAAAGAGAAGATACTTAGTCCTGGTTGTTGGAAATGAAGAATTATTTCTAGCTACATGAATACCCATCCCAGGTATAAGTTAGAATTTCCACCTACCACTTGCAAGGAAAGGCAACCATGTGGTGGGATCAACTTAAGCAATCCAAGAACCTTGATGAGAAAAGAATCTCATGGAGGTAGTTCAAGAAATATTTCCAAGAGAAATATTTGTCTGAACATTACTATGAAAGAAATATGAAATAGTTCTTTGAACTCAAGTTGGGAACCATGACAATGGAGGAATATGAGAAGCGGTTCTTTGAATTGTTGAAGTATGTTGACTTCATCAAGGATGAGAAAACCAAGATCGAAAGGTTTATGACTGGATTACCCTCTTTTTACACTGATAAGATTCAATATGATAACCCCAAAACATTGGAGAAAACCATAAGGAGAGAAAGGCATATGTATGAACAGAGCAAAAGAAGACCAATTTTTCAAAAAACTTGGAATGGCAAGATGAAGGATAAGAAGAATCAAAGGCAGAAAGGTTTTAATCCATCCCGTTTCAGGAATAATTCCCAAGAAAATCAACAAGGTCAAGTTGCCCAAAATGAACACAAGACTATAGATTCATTTGGAAAAAGGCTAAGGCAACAACCGATGCAATGTTGGGGATGTGGGGGAAATCATCTATATAAGGATTTCCCTCACAAAGGAGAAAGAATGAGAATTTTCCAAACATTCAAGACATTGAAACAATGGAAGACATGGGTAGGAGCATGCCAAGGATTTATGCAGCCTTGGATAACAAGTAGGCATAGTATCAATATTCCATGATTGAAGTGGAAGGCAAGATCAATAATGAGCCCATAGTAATTTTAATTGATTCAGGAGCTAGCCATAGTTACATAAATGCTAACATTGTTGAAAGATTTCACTTGCAAAGAAGTAAGCATAATAAATCTTGGTTAGTTCATTTATCCATGAGGGCTAAGAGGAAAATCAATGAGTTTGTTAAAGATTATCGATAGACATGAATGGACTCAATACAAAGGTGGATGTAAACACCATACCATTGGGTTCATATGATTGTCTAATTGGCATGGATTGGTTGGAAAAACATCATGTTATTCTACATTGTTACAACAAGACAATCACATGTCTTGATGAGGAAGGGAAGCAAGGAAAGATTCAAGGCATTCCAAGAGTTGTAGCAATTAGAGAAATTTCAGTTATGCGGTTGAACAAGAGCTTCAAGAAAGGATGTTAGATGTTTGCAGCCCATATGGAGTAGGAAACCAAAGATAAAGTGGAAAGCATTGAAGACCATTCAGTTATAAGGCATTTCAAAGATGTTTTTAGAAAAATTCTGGGACTACCACCAAACAGAGACATTGATTTGGTTCTAGGAGTTGCCCTGGTGTCTAAGACACCTTACAGAATGGGCACACCATAACTAAAAGAGTTGCAGATGCAACTTGAAGAAATTTTGAAGAATGGGTACATACGCCCAAGCGTGTCACCTTCGGGAGCCCCGGTTCTGTTTGTGAAGAAGAAGGATGGAACCTTAAGGCTTTGTATGGACTTCAAGCAACTTAATAAGGTCACCATAAATAATACGTATCCTTTGCCATGAATTGATGATTTGTTTGACCAACTGAAAGGTGCAAGAATATTTTTGAAGATTGACTTGAGATCAGGCTATCATCAAGTAAGGATAAAGGAAGAAGACATCAACAAGACATCATTTAGAACAAGATATGGGCATTATGAATTCACGGTAGTGCCATTTGGGCTATCAAATGCCCCAACAATTTTCATGTGCCTGATGAATGGAGTGTTTAGGGAGTATATGTACAAGTTTGTGATTGTGGTCTTAGATTATATCCTCATCTATTCTAAATCAAAAGAAGAACATGAACAACATTTAAGAATAGTGTTTCAAGTTTTAAGAGAGCATAAATTGTATGCTAAGCTAAGTAAGTGCATATTTTACCAAAAGAAGATTCACTACTTGGGGCATATAATTTCAGCAGCAGGGATAGAATTTGATCAAGAGAAGATAGAGGCCATTAGAGGATGGCCAACGCCAAAGAATGTGATAGAGGTCAGATCATTCATGGGTCTTGTCGGTTATTACCAAAGATTCATAAAATGGTTCTCAATAATTGCAAGTCCAATCACTTCTTTGCAAAAGAAGGGAGTACTGAAATTTGAATGGACTTCCAAGTGTGAAGAGAGTTTTCAACAGTTGAAGGAAATATTGACAAGTGCACCAAGATTGAAGATTGTCGATCCAAATGAAGATTTTTTTGTGTGCACTGTTGCATGCAAGGAAGGACTCGGTGGAGTTCTCAATCAAAGGGACCATGTGGTATGCTATGCGTCTAGAAAATTGAAAGAGGGTGAGAGGAATTATGCTACACATGAATTGGAGTTAGAAGTTATTGTACATGCATTAAAAATATGGAGGCATTACCTTATGGGTAAGAAGTTTGAACTAAGGACAAACCAATATGGTTTGAAGCATTAGTTTGGACAACCAATACTAAATGCTAGACAAACTAGATGGTTGGAATTTCTGAGTGAATATGACTTCGAAAATAATCATATAAAAGGAAAGGGAAATCAAGTAGTTGATACACTCAACAAGAGAGCTCATGAAGTGCATATTGCAGCCATCAACAGATACAGGACAGATCTGAAAGATCAAATTATTGTAGCAACAAATTCAGATCAACAATATGTGAAAATAAAAGAAACATTACAACAAGTTAATTTTTAGCAGAAGTTAGATTCCTATGAGCTGAAAGAAGATGGATTTCTCATGTACAAGAGAAAAGTATATGTGTTGAATTCCAATGAGATGAAAAATGTAGTTCTAAAGGAAATGTACAATGTGACATATGTCGAGCACCCAGGATATCAAAAGACAATTGCAATTGTGAGAAGCCAATACTTTTGGCTGGGAATGAAGAAGGAAGTTTCTAATTACATAGCCAGATGTCTAGAAAGCAAAAAAGTGAAGACAAAACATAGACACCCAACAAGTTTTCTACAACCATTGCCATTCCATAATGGAAGTGAGAAGTAGTTACAGTTGATTTTATTACTAAGTTGCCCAGAACAATGAAGCAACATTATTCCATCATAGTGGTGGTGGACAAATTGACAAAAGCATCACATCTTATTCTAGTAAAGACTACACATAAGGCATCGAATATTGCAGATATTTTCATAAAGGAAGTTTCCAGGTTACATGGAGTGCCTAAGACAATAGTTTCATATAGAGATCCAAAGTTTACTTCGCATTTTTGGAAAGGTTTGTTCAAAGGATTTGAAACAAATCTAAATATTAGTACAATGTATCATCCAAAGTCAGATGGGAAAATAGAAAGGACCAACAACATAATTGAGGACATTCTTAGAATGTATGTGATGGATCAACCATCAAAGTGACAAGATTATATTCATTTAGTTGAACTTGCCTACAATAATGGGTATTAGGCCTCGTTGAAGATAATTTTGTTTGAAGCATTATACGACATAAAATATAACACTCCATTGAGTTGGGATAATCCAGCAGACAGAGCAGTTGTTGGGATAGAATTGTTAAAGGAAATGGAAGAGAAGATGACAAAGATAAACCATAATTTAAAGGCTACCCAGGATAGGCAGAAAAGTTATGCAGCCAAGAACATAGTTTTCTGATATTTAAAGTAGGTGAACATGTGTTTTTGAAAGTGAAGGCAATGATAAGTTCGATAAGATTAGGAAGTTGCCCGGAGTTGGCAACAAGATATTATGGACCTTTTGAAATATTAGAAAATATAGGACCAGTTGCATACATGTTATCTTTTCCTGCATCCATGAGAGTGCATAATGTATTTCATGTGTCATTGTTAAAAAAATATGTGCCTGATCATAACCACATAATTGATTGGAATGTGATCTAGGTGGAGCACGAGGGAGATTTCTGGGTGGAATCAGTACGTATCCTGGACTAGAAATTCAAAGTGATAAGGAACAAAGCCATAGGGTTGGTAAAGGTTCAATGGACCTACTATAGTCTTGAAGATGCTACATGGGAGCATGAATAAAACATGCGGGAAGAGTACCTGTGAAGTTTTGATAATTTTGAAGAAGGCAGAACGAAAGACTCCATCTTGGAAAAATAGAGTTATGGAACCACATCTCAGAGTCCTAACCAACTACGCTGGGGACCTTGATAAATGAATGGCTCATTCATTGGGTTAGCCTTGATAAACATATGGTACATCCCTTGGGTTAACTCTGATGAACGAATGATGCATTCCTTGGGTCGGCAAGTTGAGAGGAACATAAGATTGATGGTTTGAGTTGTTGTTGGAGTTGTTAAATTGCATAATTTTTATTTCTAAGTGTTGTGATGTAAATTGCAATTATATATGTATATCGACATAGAATGCACCAAGGATGACGCACAATTGTAGGGGAGGGGGAATGTAACATCCCCATTATAATCCCTAGTTTAATTAATGCTTATGTTGATATAATATGTGGCTACGACCAAGCAATGTAATATGCGAATTGTATTTCAATGTTTTAATAATAAAAATGTGATTCCAGCTACTAAGGGGACATGGACAAGAGATGGGGGTTGAATTAATCCACAAGCGAGGGAAGTGTCTAGGATAATGTCCAAGAGGGGTAAAAAGAGGGGATTACCCATGTATATTAATTAAACTCATCTTCCTGAACTTGTGTATCGTATACGAACCTTTCGATTTTTGTTTGAGTGTTACCAAAGACAATCATTGAATACATGTAAGAGGGTGGGTGTGATTGGTCACATCCCAAATTTATTGGGAACATGGGGGTTGAGTACAATCAACTTGTGGAAGAGTGTGAGTCAAGAAAGGAAAGCCACAAGAGAGGAAACTCGTATGGGTTGCGACGATAGTTTTTACAGAGAAAATTTTATCAGTCAAGTGTGTGCATGGGAAGAAAGAAAGAGAGGAAGAAAGAGAGCTTGGAGCTGGTGCAACCATGGAGGACGAACTCTGGAGCGTAACTAGAGCGAATTGGAGCTGGAGAATTGAAGAGATAGGTTTTTAGGCCTGAAGTATGAACTCATGTGTGAGTTTCACTAAAACAACAAGTGTTTCTCGATGGTTTGTTGATAGTTTTCCTAGTAGTAAGTTCCCTAGAGTTCCCAACTGAGAGATTCCTAGTTACCTATGACAGAGAGGCCATGATAAACGAATGGCACATTCCTTGGGTTATCTTTGATAAATGGATGGTACATCCCTTGGGTTATCCCTGATAAACAGATGATACATCCCTTGGGTGATCCTTGATAAAGGAATGGTGCATTCCTTGGGTTGGGCAGGTTAGGAGGAAGAGAGATGGTGGAAAAGTCAGGATAGCCATAGGAGAATATCAGTTGGATTATGAGCTTTATGAGTTGCGAGTGGACTGTGAGAGACCACCCTCTTTTGTGGATTACTAGCCTTAGATCGGGGGTGACTAACTGTTGAGATTTGGAACAATCAGCCTATGGTTGGGTGGAACATCCCTCCCAAGAAGCTGGTAGCATAATTCTTGTTTAAAGATAAGTGTTTTATCTTGTACTTGGTTATTTACATGTGTTATATTTGTGCATGAACTTTGAGTGAAAGAGAATGACTTATACATTGTTGTAATGAACGGTTTAGATGTATTTCATGTTGATTATTAGAATGATTTAGATGCATCTGTTTTATGGTTATAGATTGTAGCTAAATCTGTTATAAATTTGTAGTTGTAAGCTACATGAAATCCACTAATAGTAAAGGAATTACCTAAGTTAGCTGAAGTTTCATTTTTATGTGTATTCCGCACGTAATGTTGCCTAGTTGGAGGCTAGGTACGTTACATTCTAGTATCAAAGTTGTAATAAAACACAGTTTTATGTGATGTGGCCCAGCTTGGGTGGTTGGGTACGTTACAAAGTGGTATCAAAGATGATAATGAGAGAGTTTTGTGTGGCATGGCCCAGCCTGGGTGGCTGGGTACGTTATAATTAGAGACAAGTGGTAGGGGAATCCTTCCTTAGGTGGTTCCATCTCCCAGGGGAACAAATGATTGATTGTGGAGTTACAAAATATATGGTTGGAAGGCAGGGCTAGGGGAGCTCATATTCTTGAAAACGCTTTATTCGTAACAACATTAGAAGTTGACTCATCAACAACAAAGGCATTTAAACATATACAGGTTTGTATGGGGCACATTAGTTCACTAGAAATAATTATTTATATCACATAATAATAATAATAATAATAACATTACACCATACATGAAGACCATGCATGAAGGATGGTGTGATTTTGTCAACCAGATGAAAATTAGGGAGAAAGTTAGAGTTGTTAACTTTGTTAAGTGAATCATTATATGCATGTGCCCATGGTATGGAAAAAATGGATGGAATCATAGAAGTTTCAACTCAAAACTATAATGTGGACTTAAGAGGACACCAATTTTGTTGAAGTGCTTGAACATGTGGTTTGAAAAGAGTAATATGGTTCCAAGTGTGAATCTAAGAAAGTGTCAATTTGCAAAGCTGAAAACTTTAAAAAAATTGCATCCTTAACTTAAAAATAATAAAAAGTAGTGTAAGATCTTAAAGATAGATAATAAAAAAAAGACATGAGATAATAATGAAGTCTTTAATCTCAAGAGTTATTTCAATTAATTAAACCATTCTATACAATTATGATGTTAATGAAGATGTCTTTCTTAAAGTTATAAACCAACTCTAAAGTTATAAACCACTTTTTAGAGTTGGCGATTAACATCATCATCTACTTAAATGTTTTTGGAAAAGAATAGAAATTATGCAAGTAAAAATAATAATAAATCTTATACACAAAATACAATATCATTATTATATAAAATATTAATTTTTTGTTTTTATAATTTTCATTTGCAAATATGTAGAAATGGTTTTGAAGTTATAAATCAAACATTTATCGAGTGGGTTGTATAACTTAAGCAGGAGACGTATAATCTTTTTAACTATCCATGTGAGATGATTAATCCATTAAGGAAAGTTGATTCCGATAATTCAAATAAAAAGTAAAGGGCGTGTTGCATCAAGATTACGCGCATTGGAAACTAGGTTATTCTAAATTAAGTGAAAAATATTTTTAAGTAAATTATATAAATAAATAGATGGGAGTTGATGAAGTGGAATAGGTGTACATGATTTCAAAAGTTAGAACGTCATTAAAAAAAAGTTAATAAAATTTTAAAGTTGTAAGTTTGACCGTTTGCGAGTTACATAAGATTTATAATAATGTTGTGGCGGAGAAAGTTTTATTGGTAGAAGGGCCCATAGAAAGCAAGGGTTGGGATGGAGCAAGAGGGGCATAGTTTTGACAAAAGAGAATTTAATACCCATGATGTCCGCTGCACCTTTCAAATACTATATCTTCTTGTTGCTTTTAAAATGTTGTGATGGTTAGTTGTTCAGGGGTTATGTCACTAACTATTAGGTAAGTTATGTCACTAACTATTATTAGGTACGCCTATACAATCTATTTCCTTCCTTTTCTTGGTCAAATTCATTATAACTAATTATTCATGGTCAAACTCATTATAACTAATTATTAATTGGAGAAGTTTTTTTTTTTTTTTTTTTTATTCTAGGTATATTTTTTTATCAATTTTACTTGAAATTTGGTCAAAAATTGTTCAACAGTAGATATTTGAGTGGTTGAATTGAGTGGTTGAATTTGTATAATTCGAATGCTTTGGAAATTTTCAGGATGTTGAGTCTATTTATGCCTTTAAAAATGTAATTTAAACAATAGAAAATGACGATTTCACCAAGATTTGTTTCGTCGAAGCCCCGGATGGGGTGACACGACACACAGGGTCATTGACACCTGGACGAGCACTAAGTGTTGGCTTAACTGCGGATGGCAGCCACCCACGAACTAGCATTTACAATGGGGGCAGGCCATCGCAGAGTTCACTTGACGGTGAGGCTCCCTCGAGCGATAATTTACTGCTCCTACGAGTTCAGTCCGATCACTTCAATGGAGGATTCGGAAGGACAAATTGCAATGAAGGCTAGCTATGAGCTACTTTACGAGTCAGGACAGAGAGAATTTACTATGTCATTTGTTCGTCAATCCTTCACTTCTGCTATGCACTTTGGTGAGGGCTCTCTGTTTGCTGGGAAAACTTGCACGCGAAGAATAGCTTGGGTTTCGCCCCTGTTGTTTCTTTGGTCCAGGACTTTCAGTCTTGCGTTGTGTTGCTGTGGTGTCGGCACTCTCGACCCGGTTTCAATGGTTCGCGAGCGTGCACGGTCTCGTCGGGGCTCGGCTTGGGACGCTCACAGAGC
>JZKD02S0692262.1:259544-270828 GCA_000966675.3 Picea glauca
ATGGTTTTCATCTGAGCGACGAACACCTGGCATTGGTCTACGAGCTTCGTAGCCACCTGGCGGACATGGAATTCAGGATGCTCCTCATGAACCAGCGCTTAGACATTCTCCTAGGTGTGTTCTCCGATGCTCCAGCTCAGCACAAGTGTCCCTTGTGCATGCAGGAGTTCGTCATTCTAGCGAGGCACAACTGGCAGAAGGGTGAAGATGACAACGCAATGGATAATTAGGTTTTACTATTTCCTGACTTTTGTTTACTGTTTTCCTGTTTCTTGCACTCTTGGACCATTAGCACCTGTCCTGGTTTCCTTCGGGCAGGACAGGTGCTTCTCAATTATATGTATTATTGCTAAAACTGCTATTAGCACCTCAGCTATACTGGTTTCCGGATACCGGCAGTATTTTTTTGGTGGTTTATAGCCATAACAATGTACTTTTGTCTAAAGTTCTGTGATTATCTAATATAGAAGGTCCTACCCCCTTTTTTTACTCAAAAAAAAAAAAAGATTTGTTTCGTCGAATTGTAATGAAAAAGTTCAAAAGGTAGAAGGTTTAGAAAACACCATTATTGATTAACTCTCGTCCTCATTAGTAGTTTTAAGAGGCATGTTTGTCTCTAATAAAGTGAGACAATGCAAGAAACTAATTATTGATTAACTCTTGTCCTCATTAGTAGTTTTGAGAGGTATGTTCTCTCTAATAAAGTGAGAGACAATGCAAGAAACTTGTCGTCCTATAGTACCTAAAGGGGAGGTCAATTGTGCCTATGCTCTCATATTTATATGACCGCATGTGTACCTCAATGGTGGGGCCTACACTCAATGTGATGAGACTACTTGGAACAAGCATAATGGGGAGAGAAGCATTAAGTGTTTCCTTGCACGTCATATAGGGAGCACATCTCCAAAAGTCCAATTGATGCATCATCGGGTGGGGCAAGTCCAATTCCACATTTTATATTTGCACCAAATTAAAATTAAAATTGGCATGTATCAATTGGTGGATTGCCATACCTTATGAAACTTCTAGCATGCTAATTATTATTAAATAAATAATTACTTCTTTTATTCCAGATGAGAAAGAACATTTTTAATCTTATCAGTTGCAATATTGCTTGAAACTCGACAATGCAAGGGATCTTATTGTCTAACAAGACTACTTTCTAGGCAGTAGATGTGGAAAGGAGTTTTCCATGGAAGGGGAAATAAATTGAGAAAACCAAAAAAAGATGCTTAAGACTTTCAATTCTACAACATAAATGACATTTTCATTGTGATAGACCTATGTGGGTTATTCTCCTACCAATATGCAAACCAAGTAGAATAAGAAACTAATCAAAATGACTTTTTGAGTTCCACTAGAGACTTCCAAATGTGAATCTTGAAAAATGAAGTCTTTCACTTAGATTTGAATGTTGATATTTATGCTAACTTCCTTCCTATATGGACTTTTGACAAAGCCACTTATAATACTCTGCATAATTATATTTGGCGTGTTACAAAAACATGCTCTAATACCATGTTAGAAAAATATGATTAATACCATGTTAGAAAATAAAGAGAATAAAAATCAACGATCATTTGATTTCCTCTAAAAATGCACCATTAAAATAAGTAAATTAAGTGAAAGAAATACACGATCATGAAGATAGTTGTAAAATCTTAACAATGTGCAGGGGAAACATCCATGGTCAATGATTAGTCACTTCATTAAAACCCCATACTTGTGAATAAGTTGTTAAGAGTCCTCAAGCATGGAATTATATGAAATACATATAATTGATGTCATTTATGATCCACACCAACAAATAGATAAAGACCTTGATCTCACATATAAGCTTAAATAATGAAAATGTCACTTCACGTGATGAATATAGGATAAATAAAAACTCATTTACTAAGTAACTTGCCCACCTTTCTTAAGAAACAAGGAAATGCAACAACATGCCACCACATTTATTTAGGTCATCCTATCAAATGTCTCAATTAGGAGATGAGAAGATGGATATAAAGAGAAGAACTTTGTCCTACACTTCTTGGTCTTAGCAATCCCACCACTTCTTGCTCTTAGCAATCCCATAATCCCACCTTAGTGATGGAAACAATCCCACCTCTTGGTCTTAGAAATCCTATCACTTATGAGTCTGAGCAATCCCACAATCCCATCTTAATGATGGAAACAATTCCACCTTTAATGATGGAAACAACATGTCACTGGGAAATCTTGAATCCTAGTGAGAGCTTTAAAATGCCTTGCTTTTACATTTATGTCAAGCATGCTTTAACCAACATCGTTAGATGTACACAAATGACGTATGAACGATAACTGTTAATAATATAACTAACATCATTACAACATTAATTACATTAACAAAGGTTGCTACAAAACAAATAAATACTCCAATAAAAAAAACTTCATGCTTTAACCAACATCGTTAGATGTACACAAATGTCGTATGAACAATAACTTTTAATAATATAATTAGCATCATTACAACATTAATTACATTAACAAATGTTACTACAAAACAAATAAATACTCCAATAAAAAACTTCAAAATAAATTTAATGATACACCATTTCATATAATACATATATGCTACACAAATGATAACTTTAAATGCTACAACTTCCATTGACTTTAAATTGATTCCATTTCTAGTGTTTCCAACAAAATTAAAGGTTTGCAAGATTGACTCTTAACGCATTGGTGTGTGCGCTCTCTCTTAAGAGCTTGACCTACTCTTCAACGTTTCTTTGAAAAAAACATATTAAATTGGAGCGTGAATGCTCGACTTATCCATGTTACTCAAAGTCGTGATATTGTTTATTGAATATACTAATTAAAATTAATTAGATAGAAAACACGGACACGTGGACAACAATATTTATATTCTATAGACCGCCATATTTATATTTTATAGAGCTTATAAGAAAATGCAAATTTAAACTCGTCTACGAGGATTACGTTGAAAATATGCGTCCGTGCACATGCCATAATTAAAACTAAAAACCAGTGAACCGGTGTTGCTCTGTGTTTGTGTCGGTGACGGAAGAAGTAAGGAAGATTAAATTTTTATGGTTGACTTCTAAATGTTTTCCTTTAGAAGGAAGATTAAGTAGTTACATCGTTTTTTATTTAAATTTATATAGTGTGATTTTTAAATTTTATTTTAAAAAAAATATTATTATATTTAAATTTAAAGAGAAATTGTTTTCGGAGAAAGAGTTAGAAGGTAAAAGAAATTAAAATATTATAAGGAGGTGATCAACCATAATCTAGAAAATAGAAATATTTCTTTGTTTGCCTAGTGTAAAAAAGAAAATTAACATTGCTAAAATAAGAACCAATTCTCACTAGCTTCATAGTGAAACTAGGTATTGGACAATTCCCAAAACATTGTGGGATGAAATAATTTGTCATCTTTGTGACACTAAGAGAGTTGAAGATGAAAATCACTTCTTCTTAGAATGTCCAGCCTATACCCATATTAGATCTCAATTTCAAAAAATTTGTCAAACTACCAACCTTTTTAATCTTCTAACTCAACAAAATTATGGTGATCACATAAATAAAATTCTAAAGCAAGCTAAGTAATCCATCTTAAAATTCGATCTGATAGACCAAATTCAATTTAAATGAACGTTAATCATCATCATCATCATAAACATTATATACATGATACACATATCTATAAAGTTGAAAACATATTTCTATATAACTCCTTTCACCTAAAATTATCATCACAAAGAATACATAATAATCAATCACATTAATATTTAAGAAAAACTTTTTCAACAAGTCGGTGAGATTAACAAGGATGGACCTATATACTTATTTTAAACTAGACTGAGAGTTGGATGAGCTAGGCGTTAGGGTTAGGGTTGCTTCTGCCTTGGTGCACCACACCGCCCCACAGGGGCAAAATGATTCCGAGTGAGGGAGGGCCGAGAGGCCCTTCCTATAGTGACACAACTACACAAGGGAAAAACGGAGGAGGCTCTAGGCGCCCAACCTTCGAGCCTCCTCCAGATCTTAGATTGCAACTCATTTTCGAGGGCACTTTCAAAGACCGAGAGATGGATATTGACTTAGGGAAAGCACCGGTTGCGACAAGCACGACTCGACCTTGGATACCAAGAAAATGCATCCCCCAAGCACCGCAAGCCCCAAAATACATCATAAGCACACCCTGGATTGAGGAACAGAAACAATATATGAGAGACTACGCTTTAATAGGCAAATTTTTAGGGCTATGGCCCTCAAAAAAGGAACCAGTGAAATGGATATATCAATGGTGGAAGACCAAAGGCCACTTTGATCTGTAGCTTGGTTCCAAGGGATTTTTCACCATAATCCTGCACAACTTAGAGGACAGAAATCACATCTTCGACGACGGTCCGTATTTCTTTAATTCGGTGGGTCTTTTTTTGAGATTCTGGACAGAAAAATTCAGCCATGAATCGGAGGAATTTGCACACGCTCTAGTCTGGTTAAGGCTCTATTCCTTGTCGCATGAGTTCTGGCTGGAAGAGGTCCTGGCGAGCATAGGAAATACCATCGGAGTGTATGTCAAATATTCGGAAGCCACCAAGCAACGAAGATATACCTCCTATGCACGCATATGTGTCTATCTGAACATTGCAAAGCTGCTACCAGGGTCTATCTCTCTGGAATACCGGGATGAGGACTGGATGAAAACCATCGACTATGAGCACATTTTGTTTAGTTTCCGAAAATGCCATGAGCATGGGCACCTCTTCAGGGACTTTCCCCTCAATGCTCCAAGCAAAGAGGGAAACTCGGAAGCAAACAAAGAAAAAGAAGGTTTCATCCTAGCGATAGGCAAGCACATATAAGGAGGCAGGTGGCCAACTGGCCAACCCATTAAGGAGCTGACCACGAGCAACCAATTTGAGATTCTGCAGCAATAACCAGAGAGCATGGACACCTCACAAGCCCCACCCTCAGAGAAAACACCCCACAATCCAACGAAAGGGAAAGCACAGGAAACCTTAGATCAAACCCAAATTATTCATCCAACCAGCTCCACTGCTGCAACCTTGGATCCCTCGGAGGCAGAAGACGGGAACATGGAAATGGAACTCGATGAGAAAGACCTAGCAGGAGTAGACTTGGAGCATCTGGAACATGACTACATACATCAAAAACTCTATACCATCCCCCCAGTTCAACTGAGAAAAGTGCACAAGATCTTCCTCAAATCCTCGGTTGGCTCTACAGCCAGATCCAGTGCAAGCTTAGGAATCCAAGGAAACATGCAGAAAGAACAGCACAAAGATCAGAAAGATGAAAAGAAAAGAGGGATGAAATCCACCAACAAGCTCATTCAGGATATTGGACACTTCATGGTTAACTCAGGTCAGATACATCTAATATCTTACAGTTTCCCACCTCTCCCACCCCCTTCCTCATCATGAAGATCATCTCTTGGAATATAAGGGGACTCAATGGTCGTAGTAAACAGAGGTTACTATGGGATATGATCATTGTAGAAAAACCAGACATAATGTTGCTCCAAGAAACAAAATGCACCCTAGAAGAGATGGACAAGATCTTCCCTAGTTGTTGGAAGCAAGGTCAAGGCATTTATACAACGACCATGGGCACAACAGGTGGGTTGGCCCTCCTTTGGAACCCAAACTCGGTCACTTTGGACAATTTCTTCACAACTAAATGGTCCATTTCGATAGCCTATCGACTCATTGTCTCCAATAAGCCAGGCTATCTAACCAATGTCTATGGACCAGCCAACTCAAGGGACAAACAGGCCTTCCTACGCAGCCTGGAGCATCAAGCCACTTTAACTGAGGGAAACAAATGGATCCTGGGAGGGGATTTTAANAGAGCGTGTGAGCCACCCTAAGCAGTTCCGACTGATAGCTCTTTGCAACATCATCTACAAGCTCCTAACCAAGGTGATAGCAAGGCGACTCAAGCCTATCCTTCCCTTCATCATCTTGCCAGAACAATCAGGGTATGTGGAGGGAAGACAGATCTTAGACAACGTCATTCTTGCTCATGAATTTATCCACTCTCTTTAGAAGCCCGCACTCTAGGTGTGCTCTTAAAACTGGACCTCTCCAAAGCTTTTGATAAGTTAAGTTGGGACTACATGCGTGCAATGATTCTCGGCTTTGGTTTCGAACCCTCCTGGGTAGACTGGATCATGAATCTCACCTCCTCGGATTTATTTTCAATCCTTTTCAATGGAGTTCCTTCTCGCCCTTTCTCCCCCACTAGAGGAATTAGGCAGGGGGGTCCTCTTTCCCCATTCCTCTTCATTATCTTGGCAGAAGGCCTCGGTTGTTCCATTCAGGCTGTGGTAGAAAAAAGGACGATAAAAGGGTTGCCCTTGCATGACATCAACCCCTTGATATCACATAGTCAATTTGTGGACGACACTCTGATGATGAGCTCCCCCACTGTCCAGGAGGCTCATACTTTTCTTTCTATCATTCACACCTTCTATGAGGCTTCGGGGATGGACATAAACAATGACAAATATCAGATATTCTTCTTCAACACTCCCTTTCCGATTTGGATCCACATCTCAGAAATTCTGGGTTTCACTCCAAACTCCCTTCTGTCCAAGTATCTCGGCATCCCGCTCCTAGATAGAGCCCTCAGAAATAGCTCGTGGGAAAGCCTCCTCACTTCCTTTTCGAAAAGACTTTCCTCCTGGACCTATTGAGCTCTCAATCTCCCTAGTCGCCTCATCCTTCTCAAATTAGTCTTGTAAGCTCTGCCTGTCTATACTTTCTTAGCCCTTGCGGCCCCTAACTTCATCCTCAATGCTATCAAAGCCATGGAAAGAAACTTTCTTTGGCAGGGGCTCAAAGCGGGGAAGAAATTTTCTTTGATAAGCTGGGAAAAGATCTACAGGCCTAAGCTACAAGGGGGTCTGGGAATCAGAGACCCCTCAATCTTGAATAAAGTACTGAGTGCCAAGATCTGGTGGAGATGGCTGAAGAGACCTCATGACCTTTGGGCCAGGCTTTGGCGAAGAAAGTATACTTCCTACGCAACAGAAAGAAGCATCATTTGTTGGAATGAAGATATCCCAAGCTCCCTGATATGGACAACTCTTAGGAAAAATTACCACCTTATAGTCAATTACACTTTCTAGAAAATCGAGAATGGTCAAACTTCCCTCATCTAGAACGATTCATGGCAAAAATTACCGGTATTAGCGCAAGAAGAGTGGGTCGTTACCTTATGCCCCTCATCTACTCAAGCAGGGATGACAAGAGTGGCAGATTACTAGAGGGACAACCCAACGAATGCCACCTGGAGATGCTGGAAGTCCAACAAAGAAGACCTACATGTTAGAGCACAGGTTGACCTTCAACCTTGGCACAACATGATCAATGCATGCAAAATTACCATCTTGCAAGTTGAGGACATCCTACGCCGGGGAAGCTCTCCAAGGGGCACTTTTAACATCCAAGATGCCTATTCCATAAAAGACAATATTAATCCCCCTCCCCCAAGGAAAGTCTGGCGCAAAATATGGTCTCTAAAACACTGGCCAAAAATTAGCATCTTCCTTTGGTTGGTGGCACACGAAAGCATTCTCACCTGGGATAATCTAACTAAAAGGTTATTCACAGTACCCTCCATCTACCACCTTTGCTTGGCCGAGGCAGAAACCATGAATCATCTTCTTAACACCCTCCCCTACAATGCCAAAGTTTGGGATCATTGTGCAATCATTATGCGCACTTCAGATCGTAAGAGGGATAGCATTAGCAACACCATTGAAGAATGGAGAGATGTGGCTTTTTAGTCATGGGTCTTAAATCACATCTGGTAGTTGCTCCCTGGTTTTATCCTTTGGCAACTTTGGGAGGAAAGAAATCGATGAATCTTCAGGAATACCTAGAGCAATTGGCATCACGGATGGACCCAGATCTGTCACAACATAATAGAAACAATCAGTTTGCAGCAATGGTCTGAGGCAGACTTAACCTACTCCACCCAAGAACAAACCATCATGAATAACTGGAAACTCATCAAAATTCAAATTTTTCTCCCTCCTCAAGGGGACAATCCTTCCCATTGGTCCCCCCCTCCACTGGACTTTATCAAGCTAAATTTCGACGGAGTTTCCAAAGGGAACCCTTGAGTGGCAGGATTTGGTGTGGTGTTTCACAATCATCAGGGGAACATCCTCCTCCTCACTGTTGGAAATTTAGGCCACACCACCAACAATGCAAGAGAACTATGGGGGCTAACAAGAGGTTTACAATTATCCACATAACACAACTACAACAAACTCATAGTGGAAGGAGACTCTCAAGTCATTCTCAACCTCTTCTGGAAAATCTTGAATGGAGCAGATCCAAAGTAAATTTCACCCTACTGGCGACTCTCTCACAGTCTAAGGACAATTTCAACTCTTCTACGTCCCAGTCAAGCTTTCATCCCCTCCCATGTGAGGAGAAAATATAACCAGATTGCGGATGATCTAGCAAATTTTGGCGCAAAAAGGGAGGGACCGGATCTTCTCTGCCAGGCCCCTACCCACCAGAAGCACCCTATCTTTCAGAGATGCCAGAAAAAATCTCTAACCATCGACAACTCCCTAGATGGGGTGATAGTTGAAACCATGCGTCCAGTGGAGCAGCCAGGAGAGAGCCACCGTGGCATCAACCACATGATAGACGCGTGCCTCCCCCTNAAGTTGGGACTACATGCGTGCAATGATTCTCGGCTTTGGTTTCGAACCCTCCTGGGTAGACTAGATCATGAATCTCACCTCCTCGGATTTCTTTTCAATCCTTTTCAATGGAGTTCCTTCTCGCCCTTTCTCCCCCACTAGAGGAATTAGGCAGGGGGATCCTCTTTCCCCATTCCTCTTCATTATCTTGGCAGAAGGCCTCGGTTGTTCCATTCAGGCTGCGGTAGCAAAAAGGACGATAAAAGGGTTGCCCTTGCATGACATCAACCCCTTGATCTCACATAGTCAATTTGTGGATGACACTCTGATGATGAGCTCCCCCACTGTCCAGGAGGCTCATACTTTTCTTTCTATCATCCACACCTTCTATGAGGCTTCGGGGATGGACATAAACAATGAAAAATCTCAGATATTCTTCTTCAACACTCCCTTTCCGATTCGGATCCACATCTCAGAAATTCTGGGTTTCACTCCAAACTCTCTTCTGTCCAAGTATCTCGGCATCCCCCTCCTAGATAGAGCCCTCAGAAATAGCTCGTGGGAAAGCCTCCTCACTTCCTTTTCGAAAATACTTTCCTCCTAGACCTATCGAGCCTTCAATCTCCCTAGTCGCCTCATCCTTCTCAAATTAGTCTTGTAAGCTTTGCCTGTCTATACTTTCTTAGCCCTTGCGGCCTCTAACTTCATCCTCAATGCTATCAAATCCATGGAAAGAAACTTTCTTTGGCAGGGGCTCAAAGCGGGGAAGAAATTTTCTTTGATAAGCTGGGAAAAGATCTACAGGCCTAAGCTACAAGGGGGTCTGGGAATCAGAGACCCCTCAATCTTGAATAAAGTACTGAGTGCCAAGATCTGGTGGAGATGGCTGAAGAGACCTCATGACCTTTGGGCCAGGCTTTGGCGAAGAAAGTATACTTCCTACGCAACAGAAAGAAGCATCATTTGTTGGAATGAAGATATCCCAAGCTCCCTGATATGGACAACTCTTAGGAAAAATTACCACCTTATAGTCAATTACACTTTCTAGAAAATCGAGAATGGTCAAACTTCCCTCATCTAGAACGATTCATGGCAAAAATTACCGGTATTAGCGCAAGAAGAGTGGGTCGTTACCTTATGCCCCTCATCTACTCAAGCAGGGATGACAAGAGTGGCAGATTACTAGAGGGACAACCCAACGAATGCCACCTGGAGATGCTGGAAGTCCAACAAAGAAGACCTACATGTTAGAGCACAGGTTGACCTTCAACCTTGGCACAACATGATCAATGCATGCAAAATTACCATCTTGCAAGTTGAGGACATCCTACGCCGGGGAAGCTCTCCAAGGGGCACTTTTAACATCCAAGATGCCTATTCCATAAAAGACAATATTAATCCCCCTCCCCCAAGGAAAGTCTGGCGCAAAATATGGTCTCTAAAACACTGGCCAAAAATTAGCATCTTCCTTTGGTTGGTGGCACACGAAAGCATTCTCACCTGGGATAATCTAACTAAAAGGTTATTCACAGTACCCTCCATCTACCACCTTTGCTTGGCCGAGGCAGAAACCATGAATCATCTTCTTAACACCCTCCCCTACAATGCCAAAGTTTGGGATCATTGTGCAATCATTATGCGCACTTCAGATCGTAAGAGGGATAGCATTAGCAACACCATTGAAGAATGGAGAGATGTGGCTTTTTAGTCATGGGTCTTAAATCACATCTGGTAGTTGCTCCCTGGTTTTATCCTTTGGCAACTTTGGGAGGAAAGAAATCGATGAATCTTCAGGAATACCTAGAGCAATTGGCATCACGGATGGACCCAGATCTGTCACAACATAATAGAAACAATCAGTTTGCAGCAATGGTCTGAGGCAGACTTAACCTACTCCACCCAAGAACAAACCATCATGAATAACTGGAAACTCATCAAAATTCAAATTTTTCTCCCTCCTCAAGGGGACAATCCTTCCCATTGGTCCCCCCCTCCACTGGACTTTATCAAGCTAAATTTCGACGGAGTTTCCAAAGGGAACCCTTGAGTGGCAGGATTTGGTGTGGTGTTTCACAATCATCAGGGGAACATCCTCCTCCTCACTGTTGGAAATTTAGGCCACACCACCAACAATGCAAGAGAACTATGGGGGCTAACAAGAGGTTTACAATTATCCACATAACACAACTACAACAAACTCATAGTGGAAGGAGACTCTCAAGTCATTCTCAACCTCTTCTGGAAAATCTTGAATGGAGCAGATCCAAAGTAAATTTCACCCTACTGGCGACTCTCTCACAGTCTAAGGACAATTTCAACTCTTCTACGTCCCAGTCAAGCTTTCATCCCCTCCCATGTGAGGAGAAAATATAACCAGATTGCGGATGATCTAGCAAATTTTGGCGCAAAAAGGGAGGGACCGGATCTTCTCTGCCAGGCCCCTACCCACCAGAAGCACCCTATCTTTCAGAGATGCCAGAAAAAATCTCTAACCATCGACAACTCCCTAGATGGGGTGATAGTTGAAACCATGCGTCCAGTGGAGCAGCCAGGAGAGAGCCACCGTGGCATCAACCACATGATAGACGCGTGCCTCCCCCT
>JZKD02S0692263.1:0-15265 GCA_000966675.3 Picea glauca
CATCCACTGTCACCATATCCAGTCTCTGGCCTTCCTGGGTTTTAGTGGTCGAAAGTATTTCTGCATCATGATGTTATGTTTCACCTTGGAATTTCATTTCCACCACTAAGGGTCACGAATTGAGTGTTTTGTTCTTAACTCGGACCTCTCTCCTCCTCAGTATTTTGGTAATCGAATAAATAACATGAGGGTTATACCCTAAGTGCATTGATTAAACTGCCCGACTGAATAAGAGCCTCACCCTTCTTTTTTTCCCCCTCGCCATGGATTTTTACCTGACCACAAATGACTCATATCTCTCTCTGTGTGTATACCTCTGGCTTCGAAGTTTCACTATTACAAGAAATTGGCTTTGTTCCTTCTGTGATGGCTATCGAGAAAAATCCCTAACCTTGTGGTCTGGAGTTTCGTAGGAAGACTCTTGGGTCTGCCAAGTTGCTACAAATTATTGTGGCTAATTAATTTGAATCCATAATCACCATTGGTTGTATGGTAGTCATGTTGATATGGAATTTAGTCACTTCTTCTTCGATGATAGCGATAAACCTTACAATGCCAATTACACTTCTAAAGTTCACAGTCACCCTCCTCGTGTCAAATAACTCAGTATTATTAGTGAAGAAGGTTTCTGCGATGTTTCGATTCGATGCGAGGGTACGCGTCATTGCTACAACTTGTTTGATTGATTATTTTATTTTTACAACAGTGGAAAATTATGGTTTGATATACAGTCACTGTTATTTGCATTTATGATGATTTGGATGATGGTTAACATTGATTGCGAATTCTTGGTGTTGTTCACACATATCTCATTCTGCGTATGGTGTTTTGCAAAGTAAATAATGGGCATAGTAACTATGATTTTCTTTGGGGCCGAATGACTACTGAATTGGATAACTTTGGAAAGTATATCCTCTGCGTCTTTATGCTTGTTGGTTGTATAGACCTGAGTGCACACAACATAGTCAATCATGGGTGACTAAATCCAAGCAATCTTATAGCTTGGCACGATATGTTGAGTTATTTATCATGGCTATGTGTTTGATGTGTCAAGAAGAAATGTTGTACCATTTATTTCTGTTAGTTGTGCACTGTGTATGATATGGATAGTTGATTTTCACACTCAGGGGCACCCACAGAAGTTTTAGGAATGTTTATTATTGCAATTGATAACTTGTCGAAACTGGCATGTTGTTGATGATAGTCATGTTGGATAGGTGGCCCATATTTTAAGTCACGTTGAATTGGTTTTCTTTTACAATGGTAGAACTCCATTGCCCGGGCAATTTACTCCTGCATAACTGGTATCTAAATGGTGGTTGTTGGTTGTATGAATAATTGTTTTTCAAGCATGACAATCTGATCTTGGTTATTTTGATTACTACATATATATGTGAATGAATATCATTGCATTTTGATGGGTTCTATTGCAGTAACAGTGACTTCATTATTATTTTGAAAACATGACTTTTGGGTATAGTTGTGGATTGAAGAAATGCATGGCAGTAGTTGATGTTGATGTCTACACATTGGAATTGGGTATTGTCCATGAATTGTTTTAAAATCAATAATGTGTAAAGGAAAGGAAATAGAACCTCTTACAAATTATGTGGAATACTTACTGTTTTGTGATGGCACTATGTTGGATATTTTGGATAGTGAACTAGTTAAATACACAAGAATTGTTATTCGATCATGATGATTGTTGGTTGGTGCATCTAGTCTTACTGCATAATGTTTTATGGATCACTTGATTAATCTCATGAACAGTGATCGCTATCTTCCCCTCCCATTATCTCATTTTCCACTAATACAAATATTATCACCTTCCCATTTCATTCTTTCACCCCTTGCTCTGATATTGATTACAATCAAGGGAATTTTTGTCTTAAATTGGATGAAAGTGCCAGTGTCTTGTGTAAATAACAGTGAGGTTTTATTGCTTGTTTAATAATTGATTGTTGTTGTCATTGAGCAGTGACCATGTCTTCTTCCCTTTCATTATATCATATTTTCACTCATTACAAACCCCTTACATATACCAGGACCCTATTTCACCCCCCTGCTCGTTGATTAACATTAAAATAGTTTGTATGGATTGGATTGCATGAGTCTGATACGTTCTGAGCCAAATATATTTCATATTTTTAAGAGTTGTCATGCATGGTTATTTAAAATACTATTTTCTAATTGATCTCGTGTGCAGGATGAGTTTTTTTAGTTGTGGAAGCCATGGTCGAGGTAACAGAGGTAGAGGTAATTGGAACTGATGCCCAAGAAGGCCCAGGTTCTCCATACATTTTGATGTTGATTTAGAAGAACTTGGCCAATTGTTTCATGAGGTTTTCTTTAATTGGATTGGGCAGGGAATAGTCCAACCTAGGCCAGAAAGGCATCCCTTCCAAGCCCAACAAGCCCCCAGTATCCATGTACCTCCTCATGTCTCCTTATAGCATGAGGTCCCTAAAAATGATGGATGGCAAGAGATTGTCCACTCGACAGTATCCCAATATCATGGTTGGCCCAACTTGTCTTTGCCTCCTCCTTCGTTGGTTAACCCCATTGTCCAAGCTTCCCCTAACCACTCTCCAGTGCAATCCACCCATTCTAGCAAGAGATTGAAGACGTAAGCCCATCATGCACTTGATAAAGGAAAAGCCATTGCTTCCCCTTCCTCACCCTCTAATGACTCTGACAAATACATGTCTTCACATATGCATTTGAGATACAATTTTTTCCACGTTATCAATGAGATTAAGCCTAAAGGCTTTGCACATCCTAAGGTAGATTTAGGAAAATCAAGAGATGACAACAACAACCAAGGAAAAGTTGCATCACAGATCGGGAAATATGGCTTTTGATTTTTATGTTATCTTTTGTTTTATGATAGTTGACTTCATGGATCTTTGGACAACATGTTTTATTTTGGATATATGAGTATCATTTTTGAAGACAATTTCAAACTTCATGAGCAAAAATTGGCAAAAGTAAATATGTTTATGGGAGACACAAGGAGGTGTGCTTGCTTAACTAATTCTTATGTTATGATTTTTATGATTATTATGAACTAAAGGGAGTTACAAGGGGTCCCACCTACTAGTTATTATTTATTTATGACCCTTATTATGATTATTACCTTTCTCCCTAACTAAATTTAGTTGAGTCTTTTAATTAACTTAACTAATGAATTGGTTTAACTACTTTAACCAATTCTAACTTGTTAAAATCAAAGAGGAAGGGAGGGACAAAGGGAGGATAGAAGAACAAGCATGCAAAGGTTTGCTCTTTGAGTTTATGTTGAGATAGTTCAGCTTTCATTCATTCATATATTCATCAAAACCTAATTCTCTTTTGTGATAGAAGGGTCTTATTGTATACAACAATATTCAGGAATGAATCAAATCATTCAGACACTTGTTCTTCATAGGTGTTGATCTATCTTTGATAGTCTGTGTAGACTTGTCTTTTTGTGAATTAAATTTCATGACTGATAAAGGCTATTGTGCAGAGTTGAGTGGGAAACAATATGTGGAAATCTGATCTAGCTTTTAGAGTTCAGTTTTGGTTTTCTGTCAGAGGTCCTTTTGTATGTTCCATTGGGGATTTCTAAGTTTGACTTTGTTCCAAGATTTATGTATGAGATTTTGTAAAGAAATGACTCCTTAGTGAATTGGAATGAAATAAAGGATTGCTTTATGTCTCATCTATATTGATTATCCTCTTGGTGTCTTTACTTTTGTTCTTACATTTATTTCAGCAACTGATATATTCAGAAAATTACATAAAAAGTGAATTTCAAACAAGCTTTTGTGTTGATAAAAAACTGACCCAAGCACTCGTAATTAATACTTGTGAGTTAGGATGTTATTTTTGTTGGCTATAACATAGGGTGATATTCTTGTCTAGTTTTCTTTAGCCAAGTAAAGTTTTAAAATGATTGAATAAGATCAATTCATATCTTTTCCTTAACAACAAGCTCAATACCCAACTTTCTATTCTCGGACCTCGCCGACGACATGCATTGAAAAATATCAAGAGCAGCCTGTTCTAATACCATTGATCCAAATTGTTTTCGGAACGAAATGAGAGTGGGGATATAATAAAGAAATGTACAGAGATATATCATATATCCATTAATATCATAGAAATATATCATATATGCAACCATAAACACAGAGATACAATAATACACAATTTCTATTAATGAGAAAAATGTACAAAACTGTAGAAATATAGAGTGAAAGACTCACTAGAATGGTGGAAGATTATCTCCGAGAAGAGATGTGACAACTACTCACATTCGCAAGAATATGATTACAATGAGGCTCTAAAGGCATTTTTAACATAAATAAATTCCAAAACCCTAACCCCGAAAGATGAAAAGCCAACAGTTTTGTAGACCCGTGTTGGGTAGTTTGGTGTATCAACTTCTCGGGGGCGTAAATTTGGCATACGATCTCTGTTTGGGGTGCACGATATATCGTTGGAAATGTATCATCACAAAGATTCATTTTGGGGGATCAATCAGAGACTTTACTAATCATTGAGGTGCTCGATCTTGAAAAACCTTCATTTAGGCCCTCAAAATGGCCCCAAAAGTTTAGGAACCGAAAAACTGCTAAAAAAAGGTAAATTGCTAGAAGACTGTTTTGAGCCAATTGGAATAGGTAGGTTGTCACCGATATCCACCTGGATCACCCTCCTAATATGTCTACGAGGAGACAAGATTCATGTCAGTAGTAGTGTTAAGAACATATTGATACACAACCTCTGTTGTTGACAGTAGCATTTCCATCCTTGTGTGTGATTGACCTTCACCTAACATGGTCAGGGAAGGTAGGGTCTAAGGGTTATTGAAATATAAAGTAATGAATGGAACAAACCTCATTGAAGATGAAGACTAACTGGAAATGGTATAAATTTTATGAATTAGTTCCATGAAATCAAAGGTACCCATGAGATAGGAATACATTCAGGCACCAATATCATCAGTTGTTGGTTGAGAATTATCAATCACCGAGATCGAAGGTCCAATTGATGCATTAGGACTAGCATGTGCAAAGGATAGTTGATCAATCATCATTATTTTCCCTTCATGAGGAAAACATAAAGTGTTGAAAATAAATGATACGACCGTGGTCATGGCATAAGTCCAAACGCCCTAGTAGTAAATTATAATCAAGGGGGGCATCAACCACCTTGACATCAACCTCCATTGTCTTTCCACCTAACTAGAATGGAAAAGTGGAAATAATTTCGTGGGGTAGAAATGAATGACCATCAAATGTGGTAAACATAGTCATAGACTGAGATAGAGTCAGAGAATCAATGGCTTTCCAATAGGTTAGGGACATCACGCACGTTGCAACACCTTCATCAATAACAATGCATTTGATGGTATATTTCATGTAATCCATATGTATTTGAAAGGCGACGTGGTAAGGAAAGTGAGGATTAACATCCATGAATTCAAACTTAATAACCTTTGATCCACACAGGTCTAGAGATCCTAAAGCATATAACAAGGTATTCCTCTATGAAGGACACGTCTGGAGCACCTCCAAAGTCATCATCTCACAAGGAGTTTGACCTAGATCTTTGAAAATCAAATAGTTCTGGGCATCTATGGAATTAGGATGGTGGAAAGAGAGTTTTAGTACTCCTTTCAGAATACGAGGCAAAGGATTTGGATTTTCCCAACTGCAAGGGTGTTTCTGGAGGAGAGGGAGAGTATGGAATTGTAACGGTTTGTGAGGAACCGTAATCATGAGATCAAGTGGCTACAATAATCTGAGACTTGACCATATTAACACATAAATGATCACCTTCATGTGTCGAGGGGTTTTGATTCCCACTTGACGCATTTACAATATTGGAGGACATCAAAGCCATGTGTTGATTATGCATAAATGAATTGGTTAGCAAAGTGGGTGGTTGAGATAAGAGACTTGAGGCTTCCTCAAGTTTGTGGTATAGGTGGGTAAGGTGATCATATTTACAAAGTTTATAAGGAAAATTCGCCTTCCATTTTTATTTCTTTCCCTCACTTATTCAATCTATGATTGTTAGCATTGTCCTTGGTTTTGTTATCATTTCTTCCACCCTTATGATTATTACCTTGTCCTTTCTTTATATTCCCTCCTAGTTGTTGGTTACCATTTGGGTTGGTTGATGATTGTACAGAAAGAACATCAGTCGACTGAGTGGGAGTGGAGGATGAAGACGAATCTTGTCTTGCTACAGACTGGCTTAGAGACAACTCCTTCAACTAGTTCATCACCAAGTCTATAGACTTAAAATTTGCAGAGCCTATGATGCCATCGGCATGAGGCCCAAGATTTTGTCTAGGGTCATAATTTGACCGCAACGCGTCAGGAATAATTTCATATAACATCCCAAATTGAGAATATATGAGGTCCAATTGTTGGGCTTTGAAAATAGCTTCTTCCTCAGATGTTATCGTGGATGTAGAAACATCCTTTGAAATATAATGCAATAGGGACTTAAGGAACCACTCCAACATAAACTCTGGAGGAATGTAGGCTTTAATCAACCTCTTCCATCTATGCCACTCTTGTATATGGTCTGATATATGCGTGGCCTTATCTTGGCGGAAGTTCAACAACAACTCTATGTCGACATCATAACGAACTGACAAGTGGAAGTGGTTGAGAAAGACCAAAACCATTTGATTAAAATTTCCGTATGTTCCCCTTGGTATCTCAATGTATCATTTTGTGGCTACCCCAATGATGGTGCATTGAAATAGTCTCAAATGAATAGAACTGTCATTCAAGGAATTGAATGAGCACCAAAGATGAAAAGTAGTAATATGATCACCTGGATCCTTGCTAGTCTTTCCCTTGAATTTTGGAATGTCTGAAGGAAGCTTGGTGGGGACGAAGGACCATGATAGATTGTGATGCACCGGGTCATTCATTAATCTTGACAAATATGGAAAATTAAGAGTGGCCAAAAAAGGGTGTCGAGGTTGCGGAATCTGAGCCCATGCTCCTGGGAAAGATTGATGTTGAGGGATTGTATCCCATCTAGGGTTCTGGTATACACCATGGCCCTATCCATTAGGGTAATATCCTCCAAATTGATTCACAAGAGGTTGTATGGGAACCATACCTGTAGGAACAATATAATGAGGGTTATAAACATTACCCCCAACTAGAGGAGTTCCAGGTTGGGGTTTTCCCATAGTATGAAACTAACCTCCTCTGGATGGAACACCGGAGGATAGAGGTGGATTCATCATAACAAATGTGTTAGTCAAAATCGATGTGGAGGTGGAAGGGGGAAAATATGTAACATAGGAAGTGGTTTGTCCACTCGGTTGAGCACTCCATCCAGGAGCATTGAGACTAGGATTAGACCCGAAAAAAAAAGGAGGTTGACCCCCAACTGTAGGATTCGTTTGGGGAATTTGAATTCCACCAAACGAGAGAGGAGTATGTGAAGGGGTCATGCCCCTAGATCTAATACTAGGATTTTCAATAGTCTCTAGAATGGAGGATCAAAGTTGCAATGTCATATTTGGAATACCAAAAGAGAAAGGGTTAGAGACCAAAGGTATGGACTGAGAATTGTATCCAGGCATACAAAAAAGAGACCCGAAAGGGTTTGTTACTATGGGTTGAGTAGCAACCATAAGTTGTATAGGAGTAATGATGGGAACCTTTGGTACTAGAACCATCACGACTGAAGGAGTTGAAGGAACCCCATTAACTACAATAGGTATAGGAGTCAAGGGACTCCGAGTGTCATTCCTACACGAATCAGTTCTCATAATTGTATAATCACAAGTCTGGTAGGTGGAGATATGTGTATCATGTTTAGTAAATTTACTCCTTTTAGAAGGAAAAGACTCAAGATGTGGTGGTAACTTCAACAAATGGCGAGACCTGCGAGGAATTTGGTTTGGCTCCATGGTGACTCAAGACTCAATATATAAAAACAAAATCTAGGGCCAAATAACAATAAGAGAGCACACCAAAATAAACAAAAAGGCCAAACACACACAAACAAGATATAGTATATGAAAGGGACCTTCCGTACTAGAGTAGGTATGCCTCACCCAAGAGGGGCCTGAGACTCCCTTCAAAATATTGGAGGTATCAACATCAGTTATAAGGGCCCTCGTGGGATTAACAACGCAGTTGGTCAAATCCTCCCAGAGAGGTAATACTCCATAAAGGTTGTGTATTGTATGACCCTTATCTAACTCAGGGTACCTTCAAAATAACCTCTTCAAGTAGTCTATGTGGCTACTTATGTCAAGCAACTAGAGTCACCACGATATAACCAATGCGTAGGAGAATATTCGTAAGTTAGTTCCATTGTATGGGCAGGGTAAAAAAGACCGAAATATTGAAAGAACCACCTCTCATAGAGGTAAAGGTACTAGAAAGACCCCCAAATACAGATAGATCCCTAGAAATATCCTTGACACTAAGAAGGTATTAGAGGGATATCTCTGCAACCAACTTTGTGTGATCTTGTGCTTAACTTCGGTGTGAGCGGAGTGTCATGACGTCACTAATTACACAATGGATTTCACCACTCCCTGGTCACACACATATTTTTATTTTAACAATTTTGGAGAAGTTTATTCAAAAAATCCTATTCCAAGGCCCTATATCCTATGCTTTTTTTTGTACTCTAAGAAATAAAATTGTTTCTAATCAATTTTAGTTATCAACGTTACTTTTAATGGATTTTGTTTACTCAATATATGTGGTTGTGAAACCGATGATATTATGATTCAACATATAAAAGAAATGAATAAAACTTAGTGCTAAGTCCTGATCTTAAATTCTCAAAAGATGGTAAGCTTTTTAAAATGAAACTTTCAATGAAATTCTACAATTTCAATAAGATGAAATATTTCCACATATGTCAAGGTCAATACCAAATAACCAAAAGAGCATATGCCATAATGAAAAATGAGTACAATTTTTTGTATTTTCAATATCAAGAAAAGAAAATGCAAGGACTGAATAGCCGCTTCACAATTAGACCCTACTGCAAGCAAAAGAGACAAGCCAAGAAGGATACCAAGAAGCAAACAATCAGACCAAGATGCAAGGAAAACTAATGAAAAAGATGATAAGAAAGAATATTGCCCAGAAATTCAACAAAAAGAAGGTTTCCTATCACTCTGTAAGTACTCAATAGTTAGGGCAGAGACCCAAGAAGACTCAACAACCAGCCAAACTCACCCAACAAACACTAAACTCACCCAACAAACACCAAACTCAGCCAGTAAGCCTAAAAAGTTGATGTACATGATTTCTTGAGGAAAACTTGCGTATGTACGCTCCCTATAGAATGACAACTCGCGTATGTACACGTCTGTCAAGGGAAAACCAATGTATATGTAACAAACACTTCCAAGGCAAGGATTAATCCAAGAAAAATCAAATGAAAAGTAAAAATAGGTTTTAAAGCAATCAAGCAACAAGGAAACTCGGGCTAACAGAGAGCAATTCAAGGAGGAAAACACTCAAAACCCCAAATAGAAGATCATTCCTTAGTATGGTCTCCAATTCTATTATGAGGAAAATCACTCTATGTCATGGGGTAAATGATAAGAGGCCAGGATCAATGGTATACCTCATCCAGACGTTCAATGAAGACCATCGTTGAGCATGCAACTCAAATCTTTATACCTGCAACTTGTCCTCAACAACCAAGATACAAAAGAATATGGTGATAATTTATGAGGTTAGCATATAAAATAGCATAATTCATTAACATTCATGACAAATACACCCATGGAATAATAATTCAAATATTTGCGAGATATCAATTGGATGAGAAATAAGTATTTCTATTAAAAATGATCAACAAAAGTGTGTAAGTGACAAAATTCTGCAACAACACACATTGGAACTGAGAAACTAAGTCCCTCCAGTTGGGCCTCCACCACTTCAATCCTCCACCAAAGGTAAGCTCATATAAAGGAGACAATGAGGTTCTCCATCAAATAAGGAAGAGCTTGGGGGTTGAACAATGTGTTCAGACTTTAAAGGATAAAGGGATGCAGACTCAATGTGAAGTGAAATTTCTCCAGAGTATCTTTGCTCTCCAAAGTTGAATCCTCTCCTCCATAGCTTGGATATGGCCCAATTTGTATCCTTAAAATGGAACTGAAGGGTCCATTTGGAACATTTCAGTATATGGAAGGTCAAGAATCATGTATATCATGACATGACAAGGAAACTCGACATAATTTTTAATTTTGAGCACCAAACCTGATGTACGTGGGTTGTAATGGAGAAACCTGTGTATACAGATGCTATCTAACTGGTAGGGTGCATATATGTGGAAAAATATGATTTTTTGGCTTTGGAAAGTACAAAAGGGGACTTCAAGTTTGCATAACGAAATGGAAAGGACATCCAAGAAAGTTTCATGGGGTGAGGAAAATTTTTCTATAACAATAATCAATCTAATATAAAACTTCACAATATGGATTCATAATCATGAATGAAGGATTTGTTTCTAATTTAGTTTCACTCTTTATTTTACTTGCTTATTGATTTAGGATATTTTCATCGATGTGACTATTAAAGAATTGTATGAAATGAACATAAAATGAAGTGCACCATAATGAAGGAAAAACTCAATAATGAAGAGACATGTGCATCATATCTGAACATAAAAACTTGATAACGGAGTTCGTCCCTAGTGGACTACATCTTCGGGTCCTACTCTCAAATGGGTAGGCCTTTTTATTTACTCGGCAAAGGAATTTGGAAAAATAAATAAGTATACCTCATTCTGGAGTTAGGTTGCTGAAGCTTTTCTCAGATCAGAAAACAAAAAGAACTACTGAATTCGTGACATCGAATTACCCAAAAATGGCTGTCTCCACGCCTTGATCTAAGTCTGGCACTTTCAGCCCCATGAGAAATTTTGTATTGATTTGCGTTCCTACAGTCTGCATTAATGATTGTTCTCCTGCATCATTTTCCGTTCCTTGGTATGACCCGTTGTGTGCCCTGCCTCCCCCCGGTGCCTGGCGAAAATCAAATTTTTAAATAAAAAATGTGTGTGGATTTAGCAATGGGGTCATTTGGCCTATTGGTTGGCGGATGCATATTAAGGCGAGCTATTGGGGGAGGTTTTGGGGTCAAACCAGTGGACCTCCCATTTTAATACACCGTGGGTTATATATATGTTGATATAGTTTGAAACCCGTGGGATTCCCTGCTAACTTTGGTGATGGTGATAAGTTTGGCATATTGTGGCTCCAACCGGCCAGAGATGGTGGGATATAGTTTAATATGGCAGATTGGGGGTTGGCTCTAGACAACCCCAGCTTTTTTTTTGAACATTTGGTTGTTGGGAATCCTTGTGCATTTTTCTGCTGCCACGTGATAGCCCACGACTAGGCCACATGGCGACCATTCATTAGCCCACGTCACCTCTGTTCACAGTCACTGCCACATCACCTCTGCCTAGTCATCCTGCCATGTCATGTGACTGGTGGATGTATGGATGCCACGTGGTTGTACGGATTGCCACGTGGTGATTTTCCATTTGTCCACGAATTGATCAGAAAAGGCCAAAAATGAGTGACACGTGGAAACCTCTAGTGTTGCCACATCATCATGTTGATGTCATCATGACAAATGTCTCCCTCTACATGTGACACATACTATGTAAAGACGCTGACATCATCTGTACTGATGCTCCTGTCAGTAGTACAGATGTTGACTCATCCCTGTTGATTGGGCTAGGTTGACCAAAACTTTGACCGTGAATATCTTTTGATCTTTAACTTTGTTTCATGAGTCATTTACGTTGTTGGAAATCTTGCGACGTGCTCTTCATGATGATGCTAATTTCACTGAGTTTTTAGGACTTTCATTTTTTTCCCTTTCTCTGTCTGTTAAGGCCATTCTGAGCTTCCTGAGGTGCTTCTGCGAGTTATGAGTTATCCTTATTCTTCTTTGGATCCTTTTTGAATCACCCCTTCCCACCGAGATATTTTTGGACCACCAAAATATTTCATCAATCAATAGATAAGTGAGGGAAGAGTTCCCTCACCTTGTCCTTCTCAATCCTCTTTGCCTTGCTTGGATGTGTTCCCTTTAAGCCCACTCGAAGATAATCAACATCACCCCAACGTGAATTCCTTATCCTTATGTCGAGGATGATATCTTCCTTCAACTCGTCTAAGAACTCAGGAGAAAACTTGTCAACTGAAGGTATCGAAACTTCCTCACCCTGATCCATGATCATGGGAGGCTAAATTTTTTTCAAGTTTTCCACATTTACAACTGAGTATATCTGCATGTAAGTTGGAATATCTAAACGAAAAGTATTGGTACTACTTTTCTCCAAAATAGTGAAGAGTCCATATCATATAGGATTGAGTTACTTGCCTTCACCTTTCAATCTCTCCTTGTTGATGTGAATCCATACCTGGTTTCCAACCTGGAACTGATGATCAACCATGTGTTTTTCATGTCGAGCTTTATATTTTTCTTGACTCTTCTCCAACTGTTCCCTGACTGCTTGGTGTACTTTCTAGATCCTTTGAATGAACTTGTGGCCTTGTCTTCATTTATTTCTTCATTGGAATCAACATCTTTCCCATACATAAATTCCAAAGGGGCCTTAGGAAAATACCCAAAACATGTCTTGAATGATGAACACTAAGTGGAATAATGTAAGGCTCGATTGTAACCATGTTGTACATAGGGTATCTGTTCATCCCATAACTTGGGATGTTTGTTGCAGTAGCCTCGAAGCAAAAGTAGCAATGTTCGGTTAACAACCTTTGTCTGTTCGTCAGTCTATGGATGGAAAGCAATGCTCCTATTCAAATTGGTGTCCATTATTCTCCACAATTTTGTCCAAAAATCTCCAAGGAATCGAGTATGTCAATTTGAGACAATGGATGTGGGTAACCCAAAGTGAGCCCAAACATACTGAAAGAAGAGATTAGCAGTCTACTCAGTCGCGATCTACGTTTGACATGGCATCAAGATACACATCGTGTTGAACCTATCCACTACAACATACAAATATTCATGACCCCTTTTCGACATTGGTAAACCGCCTACAAAATCCATGGAGATACTCTCCCATGGATGGGATGGAATAAGAAGTGGTGAGTATAGCCCCAATTTTCTATTAGTGGGCTTACAAGTAGAACACATCACACACCCCTTTACATATTTAGTTACAATTTCTTTCATCTAAGGCCAGTAACAAAACCTTTGCACATGAGCTATAGTTTTTCCTACCCAAAAATTCCCAGACACAAGAGAAGTGTGATATTCTCGTATTATATGGACTCGTTCACTTGTAGGAATACAAATCTTTCCAAGATGGTAGAGTAGTTTTCCCTGCAAAAAATATTTCTCTACCTGTGCACCATCGGTTATCTTCTCAAATACCTCTTTAAAATCTTCATCAACAACATATTGTTCCACATAGATATCACGAGATAAAGAAGCATTATTCAAAATAATAGAAGCAACAATAGGAGGTCTAGAAATAATATCATCTACCTTGTTACTTGTACCCTTTTTGCATTTGATTACCAAATGAAACTGTTGAAGAAAACCCATCCACCTATAATTCCAAGGTTGTTATAGCATGGTTTGTGCTTGGAGATACTGTAAGGGTTGGCGATCTGTATGCATGATTGTTTCCTTCTGTAACACGTAATGATTACATTTATTTACACTTTGAACTAATTCATACAACTCTTTATCATATGTAGGATAGTTAACAACATCTTGGTTAAAAGTTTCAGAGTGGTAACATACATGCTTACAATATTGCATCAATACTGCACCCATGGCATATCTGCTAGCATCTGTCTCGATCTCAAAAGGATGTTGAAGATTTGACAATGCTAATACTGGTGTGGCATTGATCTTTTCCTTCAAAGTGTCGAAGGAATTTTGTTGCTTTCCTCCCCATTGAAAAGTGTTCTTCAAACTGCTTAAGGCATGCAAAGGATATGCAATAAATGAGAAGTTTGAAATGAATCTCCTCTAGTACTGGACTGTACCTAAGAATCTTCATGCATTGGTTACATTTTTGGGCTCAGGCCAATTTACAATTACATCAATCTTGGAAGGATCAATTTTCAATTGTCCTCCTCCTACAATATGACCTAAGTACACTAGTGCAGTGTTTCCAAATTTACATTTGGACAATTTTACACACGACTTTTCCCTTTTCAAAGTATCTAATACTTGCTTTACATGCCTTACATGTTCATCCAAAGTCCCACTAAATATAATAATGTCGTCTAAATATACAATTACAAAATCGTCTAGAAATGGCCTGAATACATCATTCATCACACACATGAAGGTTGCCAAAGCATTACAAAGCCCAAACTACATAAATAACCACTCAAACAATCCATGTTTGGTTTTAAAGGCATTTTTCCATCCATCCTATTCTGCAACCCTAATCTGATGGTAGCCACTATGCAAATCCAACTTATTGAAATAAACAACATTCTTTAATTGATCAAGTAAATCATCTATACGAGGAAGAGGGTATCAATTTTTCATTGTGATTTTGTTGAAGGCTTGATAATTGACACAAATTTTCCATGTTCCATCCTTCTTTGGCATCATTACAATTAGAGAACCACAAGGAGGTGAACTGGGCTTGATGATCCCTTGATCCAATAAGTCTTGTACCTTTATTTTGATATATGTCATCTCTACAACTGGCATCCTGTACATGCCCACATTAGGAAGAGGAGAATCTTGTTGAATATGTATCTCATGTTGCATTTCCCTCTTAGGATGTAATCCATTTGGTTCCTGAAATATGTCATCATACTTAGAAACAATATCAATTAATTATTTCTTATGATAAGGATCACATCCTTGGAAGGCGTCGGATGTCCCGACATACTTTTCCCTTATGACCATGAGTACATATCTCTTATTAGTGTTTATGAGTATCTTCATTTTTCCTTCACTAACAAGTGTTGTATTTACCCTCATGTCATGGGATCTAACAATATATTCTAGTACCCCTTTAGTAAGGTGATATTTGTTCTCATGATGAAATAAGAATGCTTTCCTATCATAAAGATAAGGAATCCCTAGCACTATGCCACATATATCAAGTGATACAACATCCAAATCCACTTCAATCAACTTTGAAGCAATAGAAAATATGACCCTACACTGCTTGGTGACATTAAGTTTTTCTTTATCACATACCCAACCAAGAGGATAAGGCTTTGGATGTGGTTTAGTTTCAA
>JZKD02S0692274.1:0-10996 GCA_000966675.3 Picea glauca
ATTTCAAGTTAGGGTTGTTTACTAATCCAAAACTAGTCATGGTTGAGACAAGCAGTTGATGAGTTGGCACATACATGAGGTGTATAGTTGATGATGTTGGTACATA
This sequence comes from Picea glauca, assembly GCA_000966675.3. NCBI lineage: Eukaryota > Viridiplantae > Streptophyta > Pinopsida > Pinales > Pinaceae > Picea > Picea glauca. The sequence continues at coordinate 107 of JZKD02S0692274.1, forward strand.
TTGATGAGTTTTTGTGCAAGAGGGAAGTTTTGGGAAAAATATCACCACACTCATTCACCCCCCCTCTAAGTGTGGTAGGTGTGTCCAACAATAGGTCTGATCAAAATTGGATGTGTCAAGTGGAATTTATGGTAGCTTCGCCACAACTTGTTGATTTTTGGCCTTTTCCATAGATGTCACTTGTATAGTGTTCCCTGCACAAAAATTGAGATAAAATTTGAAACTTATACCCAAAATACTACAGACTGTCTACTATCCAATGAAACTAGTCTCACTCAATTTGGATACTCTGGGAAGAAGTTATGATTGTTTTACCCGGAACACCTTCTTGAGACTAGTCAATAAGACTAGTCAAATACCATATCTTCCACATGGTGTATATACAAATGTTAGATGACCGAGAAGCTAAACGTTTTACCACAAATACCTTACTAATTTCTGTGAATATCCTCCAGATTTCGGGGGTCTGAAACGTTACAAAAAACATTTTATAGAAAAAAATTTGCAATGACTCAGTTCAAGAAGATTCCAGAACCCTATATTACACAGGTTGTATCTATGAAGGTATAAGGCCTCAAGAGCTGAGATTTTAACAAAACGTACCTTGATCCGTATACTAAATAACCTCCAACTCGTTCCTTCTCAAACGTTGTAGAAAAAAAGTTATAGTGAAAATTCCAAGGAGTCTCAGATGTAGTAGCGAAACCCCAAGACCTTGAGCTCTGATACCATATGTTAAGAACCAAATATCAATATAGCATAGAAAAATCTCAGAATAAGTATCAACGCCTTGAAAAAGAGATAAATTCAAATAATAAGCCTCTTTGAGGGGGAAACCTCCTTGTGCCCACATAAATGTACAATTACAAGATGATTTAAAATGAAAATGTCTCCTTGGTATATATAGGAGACTAGGAGGTATAATTACAGCTAATGGCCTAAAGCTGACATAAATAAAATAACATTAATAATATAATATGCCCCAATTAAGGGGTAATGAGCCACAATTTAGGGATTAACATTCTTCAACAGTGTTAGGAGATAATATGCCAATTTCATCTTCAATCTTGTATCTTAACCAATTAATATATCTAAAAACTTTTTCAGTATTCTCTTCTATATTACCAACTCTTATGTTCAACTTATAAAACTATCCAGTGTATTCTTTGACTGACATACCTCTTTGTTTCAAATTATACATTTGTCGAAACAAATTTAGTTGATAATCACGAGGCATAAACTTACCTTTTAGTTTTGCAACCATCCTATCCTAGCTTTTAATGCTCACTTTCCATTGTTCTGCCTCTTATCTTGTACTCCATCACACCATAGAAATGCATTTCCTTTCATCATTGTGACAACACATTTTACCTTTTTCTCATCAGGCACATATTCATATTCAAAGTAATTGTCCATAGTACTGATGCAATCCATCAATTCATTTGTATTAAGGTTTCTCTCATACAATGAAACCTCCATTATTGGCCTATAGCTAACTCCCATGATAGCTCTAACTAGTCTTTCTTCAACTCCTTCTTCTTCAAGCTCTACTCCTTCTTCAAATTCTGCGACTTCTTCTTCTTCACCGACATATCCTAAGTAAACACCTCTTCATTGAGAAGCTTCCATTTCCTCTAATCATTCTTGAAGGTTTATCATTTTTTCAGTGACTTTAGCGTTTGCAACAGGTCTCCCTTGACCTCGGCCTTGACCTTCTCATATTATAAAGGTCATATTCAATTATCCTTCCTGAATACTGTTCTCTCTAATACAAATTGATAACCAATCCAGACTAGCATAATTCACTAGTGAATGAAGACAATTCTTAATTCCTTTGTTTATGGACAAGAATTTCAAAATTTCCCTTGCACAAGGTTAGCTCCCTTTTATTTCGTGACCAAGAACTAGAACCTTGGGTGTAGACTGGAACAATATCATATATCATAAATTTTCAATTCCAAACAAAAATGACTTGGAGGTAGTATAACGTTGACCATTGATAAAATGAAATGAGAAATGGTCTAGGTGAAGGATATGACATCACGACATTTTATCAATTGTTGATCTCGCGGGTCAACTTTGGATCATCAATTTAATTCTAAAGAAACTTAATACAACTATGGGCTAGCTACAATCTCGACATCAACCTCACTATCACCATATTGTCCTTTGGAACTTATCACAAACCATACAATGTGTGCCTGGTGTCTGATTCTCGATGGAATACGGACCGTAGATCATCGATTGGGAAGATTTAATCTTTTTTGTTCATCTCTTCCAAAAGTGCATGGGATGTAGATCCCACTGGAGCCTCCAATAATATATCATAGCAAATCTACATATGATACACATGTCGGATCATCGACATCTAACTTATCCACAACTCAAAAAACCGAAGAGTTCTGACAAACGATTTTCATGATCACATGAACCATTGATATCGATCCTCCAATTAGATCCGGACCATCCAAACAACAATACAAAGTACAAGGGTTTTGATATGGGTTTGGTTCAAAACCAAAGTTGTTCTGGGCATTTGACCTTTAAACCTGAAATCAAAAAGAGTCTCACCACTAACTCAAAACAAATTCCACACAAGTTATGTAATTATAACAATAACAATTCCTCAAACTTAGATTTTCATTATAATTGTGAAGGACCAAAATTACAGAGGAAAGATCATACTTTGGGTTAGTTTGACATTTTTCACACAATCACTCTCACTCGTCCTTACACAATCCTTACACTATTTCTCTCTTAATAAAATCGATATCAAATTGATCCAATCCTTAGAGACATAATCAAATCTGCCCAAATTTACACAAATAATCTAATTAGCTAAAAATGACAGATTCTTATCTAGAAAGATAGGATTAGATCCAAACTAAATTCCTAACATATGTAACTTTTCTACCTCTACCACATTCATGGAAAAAATTCCTTATTCTCGAACAACTTAGACTATTACAATTTTAGAAAATAATTGAAACCAATACAATGAGGAAACCGACTTCCTCTGATAGGGTTACTAATACCTTCTAGAGGACAAAGACTAAGTTGTAGAAGATGATCCTACATCAAAAATTACAAAACATTAGTAGTGCATTTACATCGCAATATCAACATTGCATTTTCTTTATATATACACCATAATATCATTTTCTAATGAGTGCATTTGTAAACCCTAAGTGCACTAGTCCTTCTATAAGACACATCGAATATGGTTTACCCATTTTTTATATAATACCAATTTTATTTTATAAAATTTTAAAAAAATATTAGTGTAATCCCATGTAGGGAACATTGGTTATTTTTCGTTATCATTGCAACATAAAACATAATCTAACAATTGTAGTTTTACACATTAAGTCCACCGATGCATCTATATTTAACAAGCACTAAATAAGGTTTAGATATTTTGTTATAAATATCGATTTTTATTCAAAGAAATTAAAAACAATAATCATGCACTTAATAATTTGGACATGCACTAGCGCATACCAAAAAACAATGCATCAATTTATTTATTTTTAAGAAAGATAACAATGCACACAAAGCATATTATTTCACTAGAGTGTCTTACTATTTGGTTCACTAAGTAAACAAAAATTGTCATTTCATTTTTACATTCCTTCAGAGTTTAGACCATAAAAGAATCAATTATCACCATCCCTATATGACCACTTGCATTTTCTTTATCGATACACCATAAAATCATTCTCTAATGATTGCATTTGTAAACCCTAAGTGCACTAGTGAGTACTTATATAAGACATGCCAAATAAGGTTTCCTGTTTTTTATATAATATCAATTTTGTTTTACAAATTAAAAGAAAAATTATCATTGTTCTCCCATATAGGGCACATTGGTGATTTTCCATTATTGCTGCACCATAAAACATAATCTAATTGTTGCATTTTTACACCCTAAGTTCACCAATGCATCTATATTTAAGAAGCATTGAATAAGGTTTAGAGATTTTGTTATGAAATATTAGTTTTTATTTTAACAAATTACAAACACTAATCGGTGCACTTAATAATTTGGAGATACACCAATGCATTCCAAAAAAGAGCACATCGATTTATAGGTCTTAAGAAAGCTAGAAATGCACCCTAAGCATATGATTTCACTAGTGTGTCTTACTATCAAGTGTGCTAAGGTAGGGTAAAATATTAAATAAAACAAATTTTCCTTTCATTTTCACATTCCTTCAATGTTCAACCCAGATAAGCACTAATGCTCACCATCGTTGTATGACCACCCCGTTGTTGGTGCTACTATGTTGTTGAATTCATTAATTCCTTTGCTTCACCAAAGGATTTAGTTTGTTTTTAATTTTTTAAAATGATACCATATTTTCATTTTCTATCTATGTGGAAACCATGAATCCTTAGTAGGGAAAATACTAGGTAAATTTTTTGTTATCTCCTCATTTACATTTTCAATATTTAAAATTTACAATTCGACTTTAATTTGTCTTTTTTCCGATTGAAAAAAAATGTTGTGTGGTGAATTCAATCCTTTTAGCTTGCATTGAACTATGTAGTTTACTTGCTTTATTTATAGGACACACTATTAACTATGTGTTCAGTAAAGTGGAGCATGTTGATAAAACACAAAAGATTAAAAAAAAACTTTTTTTAGTGTTATTTATAATATTAGGAGACATTGTCGGTGGTACTCTCCTATATATTATGAGTGCAAAATTAAGAAAAAAAATAATTTTGAAAATTTTCCAAGCTTTTCATTCCATAGGAAATGTACATAGACATCACTATTAGTGCCTCCATATATACCAAAAGAGTCATAAAGTTAATTTTTAGTGCCTTCATATATACTGTTAGTCTCTAATTTTTCTTTTGATCTAGTGAGAAATCCTAATCCTAAAACCCTCCTACTTGCACTTCATTATCTGTTTGCATTTGATTTAAATCATTGCTTTCAGCTTGTTATGGTTTGTGTTTTAGCTTTATGGATAATTTCTTTAAATTTTGGAGTTTTAAAACATGGTTTTGAATGATGTGTCACTTCATATGCCTATTTGAATCTTGCAAATTCAAAATTCTGCCAAGTCATTAATAGTGCTACTAGAATAACATTATTCCCATAGCGCAAAAATAATCATGCCTTAATATGCGCCCGCCACCCAGATTCCATTATGATTACCCAGATTGAGAACTAAGAGTTAACATGTGTCCCATGATGGCTCTCAAATCATTTGATGATTCAAACCTTTATATGATCAGACTGCTCTGTACCTGCAAAGGACTCTTTTCAAACCGTTCAATTCCCAAAGTTTATGATTTGAAACAGTCACTCATCGTAATGATTTTGTTGAATTTTAAGCACAGATGTTTTCTTAGGAGAACGACTATATATTAACCGATTGTAGGTAGCATATTTAGAATTCGAGCAGTGTCAGTTGTAGAAGCATGTTTCGATGGCGCCTAAGAGGAGCAGACAAGTGGTCATATTAGAACTCAAGGGTGTTGATATCCTCGAATCTTATCCTCATATGGCTCAAAGGTTCAGAGATGATTGTTGGTTAAATTTCCTTAACACTTTCCAAGGTCACGACGAACAGGTCTCTATGGAGTTTGCACTAAACTTTGATGGTTACGAAGTGGAGATCGGGAAGTTGTTGATGTTGGTGATAGAACAGACAATTGTAGAAGCTTGCAGATTGGTGGTTGGAGGAGAACGATGGTGGAAGAAGGAGCATGTGGTTACAAAGTTTGTTAATCAATTCTTACTTCCAGATAAGAAAAATCCAAATTGAAGAAAGGGATTTCCTCACAGATGGATTAGACCAGAATGGCACACTGCTCTGATCGTTATCTACAGGTATATCACCTGCGAAGGCAGATTCTCACTAATCTATATCTACCACATTAGGTTATTGATGCATATAAATGGAGATTATCCTTTAAATCTTCCTTACTTTCTACTCAAAAGCTTAAAAAAGATGTCAAAAAGAGTGCAGTCACTCTCCTCCAATGCAAAGAGCAGGCTATTTCATCAAGTCTTGATTAAGACTTTACTTGTGTCTGGTTTAAGAGAAATATAGAAACCCTGGAGCTGGCTCATGCAATCTTTAAACCCTTACCCACCATCCAGCAAATAGAAGAAAGGAAAAAGGAATGTCACACAGAAACAAAATATTTCAATTGATGAAACCCCTGTCAAAAAAGAAATGCCTGTTGTCAAGGTGATGAGGAATAGCAGAGGTAAAAGACCAAAGTTGGATCCAGAAATGAAAATGTTTTCTGAGGAAGATGTTAAAGGGGAAGAAGATTCATATGAAGATTTTGATATTCAAACTACAACCAAGCATGAACTACTATCCACCAGTAAAAAGGGTGTTGCAGTTAAAAGGATAAAGAAAAAGGTGTGCCTGTGTCTCAAAACCCTAGAAGGAATTATACTAGGGTTACCAACAAATACAGATTGAAGTCCAAAGCCATGTTTAATCCCTTAATCAAAGAAGAAAACATCATAGTTATAGAAGATCACTCTGAAGATGCTGAAGCAGGTACTAGGAAAAAAGCAAAAAGACCTCCACTGCATAAGAAACCAGCAAAAAGAGGTAAACAGATTGTTTCATCATCTACAGGACCTATCACAAAAGTTACAACCAGATTGGTAAAAGCTAAAGAAATTGCTAAAGGTATCAGTGAGATCCCTAAAAATGAAAAGGGTTACCTTGTAGATTCAGATCACATATCAGATATGACAAAAGCCATGGATTCAACAAGTTTTGATGAACAACACAACTCAGAATTGGTTTCTAAATACCAAGTTAAATTGAGAGAACCCAAGGTTCCCATAAATCTGAATGAGCCTGCACCTTTTGAAGAATTCCCTGAATTCAAGGTCAAAGTCAAAACTGATAGAGAAAGGATCAAGGAACTCTAGAATATAGTGAGACAGTTAAAAAGAGAAAAGACTCATATAGAATAATGGAGTGCTTGTCAGCAAGAAGGAATTGAAGGTTTCAAGAATAAGAAAAGAGAGCAAAGGGCATTGCTAAAAGAAATCAGAGAAAACAACTTCAGACTCTATTGGCATAATGTCGTGCTTATCACAAAGCTCAAACAGAAAACTGCCAAAGCTACTGCTATTATCATACCCTAAAAGTTTCATAATGATTGTTACAATCATAATTTTTATGTTTTCCAGGAAATATGGCAGTGTCTACTCGTTTTGGCCTGTGAAATACAAAGACCTCAAAATGTATGACTAGGTCAAACTAATCCCTGTTTTGTAGAATCGAATGTAATGTTGGCAAGATCATACGATATTAAGATGTTGAGCAATGATATATTTTGAAATTTAAATGCTCTTTTTGAGCTAACCCCCCTAATAGATAGATGTTATCTAGATCTAGTCATTAAGAACATTCTAGAAAATAGGATCAAGGGTTTTGTGGATAGTTTAAATAGGTAGAGGAAAGACTATGTTATGGTCAAAAATTTGGAGATCCAGAAGACTTATGTTGAAATTCCCTGTAAGGAATTACTATTCTATTTAACACTTAATAGAAAAGGCATATGGATGTTTTATTTCTTCCTGCTTGAATTCATTACTCAGATTCCAAGGCATTTGTCCCTTGATTGTAAATTAATACAATGAAGAATTTACTGTGGAAGTTATTTTCAAGTTTTGATTTCAAGTTGATGGTCTTGTTTCTTTATGATATACTAGGACAAGAATTTATGTGAAGTTGACAAATTGAAAGATTCATTTTCTATTTTTCTTATCAGTCTAATTTATCTATGTGACTACCTCTTAACCAGTCAATGGGATATACTTTGTTCTGATTTGGATTTTCATGTTATGTTATACCCTGGAGCCAGTTTTCAACTACCTTACTAAAAAAAACAAATCATAAAAATCCTTTATAACACATTGAAATAAACCGATGATGCCCTATATTTCCCTCTCACAGTCAAGTGCAACTTTAGGGACTAACATCTTATGGAATTGTTGTCGGGGACGAAGAAACAAATATATCTTCCATGGGGAAACGACAAGATTATATTCAGATCTTGATGGTGAACAAGATTTTGGACATTATTTAAGACTGTATCTATTCACCTGACGACTCCTCTATGGTAATTCTGGATCCCAAAAGAGAAGGTAAAGGACCTAAAACTCCTGTAACTTCTTCATCATCTACTAAGAGAGAAGTAACCAGGAAAAATTCAGATACTGAGACTGTTGTAGTAGTTCCATATCCTGAAAAGTTACTAAGAAAATCTAAGGTTCTTTCTGGACAGTATTCACTCTTAGAGGGAAAATTGTCTTCAGAAAGTTTTCAAGGACAATCTTCTGAAATCACCAAAACCCAAGTAGATGAGGAGGTGAATCCTGAAAGTGAAATTAAACATGTTACTGAGCCTACAGCAGTTTCATTCCCTTCAACTATCTCAGAATTGAATCTGGAATAGTGGAAGTTACATACTGAACTCATTAAACATGAATATTCAAACATCCTACATGTGACTAAAACTTTGACAAGTCACAACACATATATTAAGAGTGAAATAGAGACACCCTCATCATCTCTTGGATCTCTCTCATATGAAGATTTTAAATCACATTATTTTTCTTTTGAAAATCCTTTGTTTTTGGGCCCTTCATCTGATCATATTCCATAAGAAAAATCCTTATATGCTAAAGATCAAGATTCAGTGACAATAAAAATAAGTTGTCATACACAAAGGATAGTTTCACCTCCAACATCACCAATATTTATTACTCCCAAAACCCAAACAAAAAAGATAGAAAATATGGCTGCAGACAGAATGGATGAAATTGTTGGAGCAAGGTATGCCCCTTTGATTCTTACACAAGTCTTGTTTTCTTTTCCACCAAATGATTATATGAGATACTTTCCCAGATTCAATGGAGATGGGGCAATTACTGCTGAAGAGAATTTGAGTTTATTCTATAGTTTTGCAGATAATTTCAATGTAGAGCATGCATATGTGTGGATGAGATTGTTCGTGCAGAGTCTAAATGGTGAAGCAAGAAAGTGGTTCAGGAGTTTGCCACCTAATTCAATTGTTGATATTGTGGCCTTGGATGATGCCTTTCTTAAAAAATGGGGAGATAAGAAAGAATTTTTATATTATATCACTAAATTTGGTGCTTTAAAAAGGAAACAAGGTGAATCAATACCTGATTTTACTAAAAGATTCAACCAAATGTATGGTAAAATTACAGATGAGATTAAACCTTTAGAGACATCAACTAAAATCACTTTTTCTAATGCTTTCGATGCTAAATTTTCCTTTTTGCTTAGAGAGAGAAGGGATGCTACCCTGAGCCTGATGCAAGATGTTGCTATTGAGGTAGAATCAAACATATTAGCAGCAGACAAATTGAAGTCTAGGAGTGATAGAGATAGGAAAAAGAAAAAAGAAGAGTTGCCTTCATCTTCTAATACAACATTTGATTCTAAGATGGATGAAATGGCTAAGATTTTGAAAAATATGACAGCTGAGATGGAAATGTTAAACATGGAACAAAAACAACCTAGTAGACTTACACAAGAGGGTGGATATAGAAATCAGAATTAGTTTAGGAGGCCAAACAATGCACCTCAAATCTTACCAAGGGAAAGAAAAAATCAAGATGATCAAAAGGTTTTACCTCCTTTTCAAAATAATGCAGTAGATGAGGAAGAGGATGAAGATGAAATAGAAGAAGACCCTGAAGTTCATCTGAATGATTCTGAATCATCTCCTATGAATTTGACACAGTACGATTATAAATATGCCTTGATTTCAAATCAGTTTGAGGAAGGAAATGCAGATGAGATTGTCCAAAAAAAACCAAAAAGGAAGAAATACAATCTTGGATCTAGTTCAAATGCACCTAAAGTGGATACACATGTTTCCACAAAGAAGGCTAGTACTCCATTTAAAAAAAGAACCAATAAAGAAAGTCCTAAGATTCAAGATGATCAACCATTGAAGCACCTTTCCAAGGTTAGCACTACAGATATAAAGGAACCAAAAAAGAGTGTTTCTTCTTTCAGTCTAGAACATGAAATCAACAAAATCAAGATTTCAGTGCCATTGTTAGAGCTCATGAAAACATAACCCTTTAGAAAGATTTTCCTCAAGGCTCTATAGTCTCCAGCTCAAGTTACCTTTTCTTATACAGTCAATCTAGAAGATGAAAACCCTGCTGTAACTATTGGACCTCACATTGAAGACAAAATTGATGCCTCTCCCCCATTCTACATTTCATTAAATACCCATGACAATATATTGCACAACTACCTAATGGATTATGGTGCCTCGCATAATGTCATACCTAAGGTGTTGATGGAAGAATGTAACATCCTGCTCTGGCGCACTTACAAAACTTATTCCTTGAGGACACTTGCTCGCAAGTGATCTGGATTTTTGTGATGATGAAACTTTTTCCTTCATTATGATGCGTTGAGTTATATGACAGGATGTTTTTACTAAATCGATGTAGACAGGTGCTGTTGACTCAGGTTCATTGAGTGTGCAGGGTTTCGGACCTTGAGGATGTAGAGGCATCGGTGGAACTCCCTTGGACTCCGGATTGAGTCAGGGAGTGGGCTATTTGAGTTGTTTCAATTACGGTGATATTGATATGTTTTGATGATATGCTATTGGTTTTATGATATGTTGTTGACATCATCTGACATGATGGTTGATGATGCAGGATGACGATAGCTTGCCGACCAGACTCACATATGGAGTAAAGGGGCCACACACGAGTTCCGGAGAGATTGAGGGAGAGGTGTGGACAACAGCCCTGCCACAACCTACTAGCACTCCCGTCGTGGCTCGAACTGTAGGTTAACGATTACCTAGTTCGAGAGGATCCATGATGCCGTGAGG
>JZKD02S0692318.1:0-10120 GCA_000966675.3 Picea glauca
TTCGTTTCACCAAATTATACAATCAAATCCCTGAACTAATTCAACCTAAAAACCAAGTTGTGTTTATGCACTATTATAATGCATTACCCTCTTCTTATCGTCATAGATTAGAAGAGAAAAATGTAACAAATTTAGGGTATGTACTTCAAACTTAATTAGAGTATCAAGAACAATTGGAAAGATCTGGTCTTCCCAATGAAGCTTTTGTAAAGAAGGCGTTGTAAAGCAAGTAATATGTCCATAATTTTGTAGCTTGTTCATGATATGAGAAATCAAATGATTTCTTTTGAAAGAAAAGGGGTTTACTTCTATTTCCTCTTCCACTGAAACTTCTACCCAAGCAGCCTTTAGAAATCAAAACAATAATTTTCAGCCAAAGACTATTATTTCTAGGGATTGGTGTAATTTATGTGATGACAATCACAAAGAAAGTACTTGTGAGGTCAAGAAGAGAGCACAAGAGTGACTCTTTGACAAAAATACTGAAACAACCACTGTAGTCTTAGATTGAGTTCTTGAAGGGGATGTAATGATGGTAGATACAAGAAATAAAACATATGCAAACAAAGGAAAAAGTGGTAATCCTAAGACTACCTTTGCCCCTAGTTCCTCCTCGCAACAGAGAAATCCTTAGGTTACTAAGGGTACTCAAAGTCAAGAGGTTTCAGCCTCTTCATCATCTTCCTCTAAATACAACATTCTCAAATAGCTAGCTACAATTAAAGCGTATGCAACTTTATTAGACATGGTTGTCGTCCCTGAACAACAACATATGAAATATTATATGGAAGGTACGACTTCTACATTTGCTAGCTTATATGAAAATCAGGATGGAGATGAATTGTATGTAAATAAGTTAAGTGTAAATAATTCTAGTAATTCTGTAAAAAATCCTCTTTTACATATATGTAAAAATAATGGATAGCATTGCTCACTGTTGCTTGATAGATGGTGGATCAGGCCCTAGTGTTATGTCCAAGATTATTATGGAAGAATTGGGTCTCTCATGTACAAATGAAAATTTGAGAGGTATGTTGTCCTATAATAATCAACAACAAACAATAGTTGGCGAAATCAAATATGTAACTTTAGTACTTGTGCCCATCCCGAAACCAGAACCACATGTTAGAATTTTAAATTTTATGGTTACAACATCTAATCCAATAACAACTCTAATAGGATCAATGAAACATAGACAATCACAGATACAATAGAATGTATTTTTCCCTGGGAAACCCTCGTGGGAGAGAAAACCCAACAACCAAAATCCCCAATATAGTTTCTTTCACCCAATGCAAATATGCACTATAGCCACATGGTTTTGATTATCTTAGGGCCAAGCACCCTTTCTCCTCATGCCTAGCTCCTCCATAATATAATAATCTCCTATGCCAAACAACCATCCACCTTAACATGTGTCCATGTAGAATATATCCATTGCTACTTAATATAACTACCTCCACAATAAGTGTGCCTCTTATAGCACGCAACCCTAAGACAAACATCCTGCTATAGTAATCTCTCCATATGTCAATCAAACCAAAATAGTGTAAGATACAACTAGGGGCTAGGGTTTCAACTTAGCATGGTGTAAACACATGAAGCACACCCTTAGCATGGTGTAAAAACATTTGGAGAAACTTAAAGGTCAATATGTATCCTTCAACCCCACACATTTCTTATGATCCTGCAAGGCGGAGGGGGACGTGAGTTCTTTCAATGCAACAATTTTATACTTGATGGATTTTTCCATTTGTACAAGCCTCAATAATCTTGAGAAATTAGTCTCTCATTTGACTCAGGCTGATCTTCCTACATACCATACTTTTACTAGTAGAATCCAAAGGTACATATAGAATTACAATGTCTCACATATTCTTCTATTTTCTTTCCTCTGAAATCAACAAAGCTCATCTTGTTTTTGCCTTTATAGTTATTTTAATGTATTGTTTGAACTTTGTAGACATAACAATACCACAAGACAAAGTAGAGTAGTCACATGATAGTTGATAGGTTATCGAGAATGTGATCTATGGAAGTTTAATAGAACTTCCTTGCAGTTACATGACATTCACTCTGTTAGTACTGAGAGATTAAATTAATTTATGATAATTGTAACTAGGAAAAAGAGGCTGCTTGGACAAACAAAATGTAATCGGCTGAATTTCACAGATCTAGCAGCATATGCCATCCTTAAATGTGAGGTTTTCTGTCATACATATCTGGTTTCATGCTTCATGTGCCAGCCGATCTGGTTGCTTTTCATTGTGGAACATTGGTCGAAGACATGTTTACATAACATTGACCAATTAGATGCTGAAGGAAAGAGAATACAGAGAACAAATCTTTACTTCAGCATCTAATTGGTCTTTGTCCTATTCTACCTTCATAAAATTTCCAAATTGGCAGATTCTCCAGCAATCCTCCAAAAATATGAAGCAGAGAGATTTGATGTTCTCTAAGATTATGTCAGTGGTTTACTGACCATACACACACATTATTGATAATGTACCCGCTCGAAATATGTGACAGAAATACTACTATTGAACCATCTAATAAGGTAAATGCAAACTTTCACATTTTGAAGAGGAAGAAATCTGAGTGTACATACTTCAGCTCAATTTAATTTTCACCCATGATAAAACAAGCTCCCAAATATGAAGCACGGATCATTCTGATAGAAAGTGAATAAACTCTACTCTAGTGAATAAAGTACAGTTTCTTCTGCTGCTGCCTTGTTCCTTGCTCTTTTCTCAGATGTGTTACATATGTGTTGACTACATGCTGCTTTGGTCCAAAAGAATCTCTGTTAATATAGAGTTGAAAATGATTGAATGATACATTTAATCGTAATAGGAATCTTCCCATGATGAAGAAGACTGTGCTACTACCTTTCTCATCAAATACAAGATGCCTCTAATTTAACCTGTCATTGGATATCTCTGCTGTAGTATGATAATCTACAGGTGCATTGCATCTTATCGCTGATATTTAATTAAAGAAGATCCTTCCACCACCATTTTAAAACAGGACCTTTCAAAATTCCTTTCCGACTTATGGAATAACCCTAACCCCTCACTGCTTCCTTTAACCCAAACACAACTCATGGTCATGCATAGAGGTGGTTAGTTTTTTTAATTTGATCACACCACTTCTTAATCAGATTGACTTCAAATGCATGAAGCTTCAGCCCGGTCACTGCTTGTCCTGATTAGTAGTAGATACTTTAGGGCGAAAGAATTAGTGGTATTTGTCCTCTTTATCCCTTAAGCATGAAAGTTCAAGTTAAGAATTCACCATATCTCACCAAAGATTTATGTGAAGTTGGATTGTCATGTTTGCTTATTAGAAATTTGATTTACATGCTGGAATAGTTTCACTGCACCATCTCCGCCACATGTAAGGAAGCCATATGGAAAGGTTCGGATGTCTGTCACAGCAGCCTGCATCAAAGGAAAACAACAAAACTATATGAGCATTTAAAAAGTAAAGTTTGAAAGCAAAAACAACCAATTAACCTTTTAATCTTTTAATTTCATGGAAACATGCTAAGCACAGATTGCTTCACTGACACACTGGTAACTTTCCTGTCGCTTCACAAATAGGCATCTAAAGGCTACACTATACTTGGAATCTGCAAGAGCCTAATTTTAGGATCAATTCAGTAAAACCTCGGGCAAATCATACTGATTCTAAAATGCAGAATGTTACACAAAAATTGTTTAAGTATTCAAGCTTGTGCATAGAAATTCTGGATAGGAATTGTACAACTCATAGAAGTTATAGACAATTTAGTTCACTGCTGTAGCAATTTCAACTACAATTTTGAGATTTCCGTGGATGTTTCTAAACCTTGATTTCATTTACTTTGTGTGAAAAAATTTCTGTTGCGCATTCTCCATGCTAAAACAGATTCTATACATAGTCACAAGACTTGACTAGGGAACAAGATTCATTTTCCCCGGTGAGTCAAAATTGACTCACGACAAGACTTGTGACTCGTGAGTCGACACAGCAAAGATTCAGCAACTTTAAAAATACAAAAGATTTAGATTAAAAAAATGTTATTTTAGATTACACATGAAAGATTACATCGATAATAATGCAAATACACTGAATATAATGCAAAGATAACATATCTAAACATAACCAGGTATATTGTTTTCTTGTGTATCCCCTGGAAACTCTTTCTTTTAAATATCATTGTGTACTCCAGTAGAGCGAATATTCACATCTGGCTGCTTCAACAAATGCCACAGAAAATCAGTGTATTGAACAGATTGCAGTAGGAATGATCCTCCAGCATTTGTTGTTTACTGAGCTCTGTTTATGAGTCTTTTTCCAGCCCCTTTTTTTATGCTTACACATCTCTTGCAGTGTGTTGACACCTTTATATATGTTATAGCACAAGTTGTAGGTTGGGAAAAGCTCGACCCAACCACAAAAACAAAAACAAGTGTTACAACTTCGGAATCCTACACCCAATGTCACCTCAATGTAGGTCCCGCACTTCAAGGGTGACTAGGTCACTCTAGGGAGGCGATCCCAGTGACCCTAGGGGGAATGAGATGGGGATGGATTGAGATGGAAGTGGAGCCCCTAGAGGTGAAATCTAAACGGAGTGAGATGTGGAAAGAGATGTCTTGTAAACTCAACAAGTGTTGCCCCAAAGATGTAATACTTCTCCGGATGATTGTACCTGCCCGAGACACAAAAAAATCCAACTTGCAATGATATATGTTAGTATGGATCAGCAAGTTAAGCTTGCTGTCCCTAATTTCCAGCAGTAGATGACAGTTTATATAAACAAATAAAACATCCAAATCAGCATACAAAGATCTAAACTAGTTAATCAAATCAGTATTAAGATTAGCAATAAATATGGGCTGAAAAATGGCACTTAAGAGGCAAGAGAAGATGACTATTGTAAACATGTATTTTCTGCAGAAAGTTGCATCTTTATGGCTGTAGCTTTCAGTCACTTATATCAGCAAGTTACAACATCAAAAGATACCAACAATTAGCCCAAAAGATGTGCCCTAGTTAGTAGAGTTAGTGAGCAAAATTTAGGGGCTAGTCTAGGGTTAGTTTAGGAGTTATGGTTAGTAGTTTATCTAGGTTAGATCAGTCCTAATGGTTGTAGGTTAAAGTTTGTAACAGAAATTTAAGTAGTGGGAGAGAGGGGACGCCCTAGTAGGGGAAGAGTCCTCTCAATGTGGCAAACCAACTCCAAGCAAGAGATCTTTCAAAAGACAAAAATTCACGTTTCCCAAGGCAATGATTTTATATCTCCAATGCAAAAAATAGATGACTAGTGCCTTTACTATTGGGTTAATGGGGTCAAATAAATGAACTAGAGAGGGGTGTAAATCCTCTTACTTCCTCAAACAAACCCTTGCAACATCAATGAACTTTAAGCAATAAATGATGGAGACTAGAGTGGGGGTGTAAATACTCTTTCTTTCAACTTAGTTCCTAGCACAACAATCGTTGACTTGAAAAAATGATAGCATAAGAGTAAAAAACCATACCAAAATGAAGAAAGATGCTAAGATAATCCACCATAAAAGCTAGAAAGCATCATCCAAGGCTAGCACCTCAATCCTCCATCAACCATTCACAAGAGATAGCCATAAACAAGTGCACAAAAGACAAATATAGCCAAGTGTAGAGAAAATTTCAGATCAAGTCCTCTCACAATGGGGAGTTATGTTTAAATGAGATCTTATGATCTCTTATTTACACAAAATGTCACCAAGGTGACTTGTCCATATATTAAGGGGTAAACCACAAGACTAGGGGTCAACAACCCTAATCTTGCCCCCTTTAACAAAGTAATATTAAACAATTCATTTAAAATTTCACTTTTACACAAATAAAACCCTAATTTTACATGGACGTCACCCCTTTAGGGGACATTTTTCCATTTGGGACAAGTCATTGGTGTTGGAGAAGCTATGGTAGGCATCCAAAGGCCACATGTCAAGCATCTATGCAATCTCCTCATGGCCAAGGCCTCGGCCTCCTCAAAACGTCCATATGCCAATGTGTGACAACACCACCACCAAACCCTAACCCCCAAGTATGACATCAAGCTAAAAAAGAAGACGTTTTGCCCCTCCTGGGAAAATCATTTGGCATGTGAGGGTTGGGCTAGGTCTTCCACATCATCTTCTAGGTCTTCAATTCTTCATCTATGTCTATAATTCTTCATCACATTAATCCAATTCTTCATCTTCTAGGTCTTCAATTCTTCATCACATTAATTCAAACATAAAACTCCATACAGTATCGAGCAGTCGAAAACAGGTTTATGTCTACACTACTGCTCTGATACAAAAATTTAGGACCAGTCTGATCCAAAACATGTTTGATCCTCTGCCTTGAGAGTAAGACCAATTGATTTTATTATAAGCAAAGTGTAAATAAATAGCAACACCAGAAAACGCTAAGATATCAAGCTCATTTCAAGGAAGTTACATCTAAGTAGCTGAAGATCAAATGGAAATTTTTCAGTGATAAGAAAAACTAAGATCTATGTCGAAAATGAAATTCGGATCGATTGTCGCCATATGATACGTTAATGAAGGGAAAAATTTTGTAAAAAATTTAAACAGTTACAAAGACATTCATTCATAACAACAAAACACACACAAACACACACACACACACACACACACACACCCAATAGTATGGTGCCAACATTCAGAACATTCGATCCATACAACGTATGTACACATTCAAATGTTTCGATTTAACAATGACGTCAACAATTAAAATACCATAACACGAAGATTGTGGATTTATTTTGTTCTTCAAAATGGAAACTTGAGCGACGTCCTTTCCTTCGCCTGCTAATCCAAAGACTTCACTGGTACCTCCCAGCCAACGCCAGGGGTACTCTTCTTCCCTCTTATCCCCCGAGTTGCAAAGGGATTACACACAAAATTTCAAATTTGTAGCTCAAGCTTGCACTCGCAAAGAGAGACTTCCACATCTTGCACAAGCTTGCATCCCAACTCACAAAAGTAAACTTAGTCAATTGAAATTTTAACAACATTTCATTCATCCAACAATAGGGTGTCTTCCCTCTTCGTCACCCTTCTTTTTATAAGAAAAATTCACCTTGACACTTGTCATCTCATGCACAAGTAAATAATTTTATTAGAGATTATTCACCCTCAACACATGTCACAGTACCCCCAAGTTGCACATGTTTATTCCTTTTTAATTAAAATAATTATGCATTTTCCCTCTCATCCCCAATTAGTTCCTAGATTTTCTCCTAGTTGTCCCTTACTTCCCCAATTTCTCTTTTATTGTGTCTCCCAACTAATTTACAATTGGAGTTTGATTAAGACTCTTCTCTTAGTTAGGATTTAGAGTTTGATAGACTTAGGATACTTAATCTATGTTGACAACCCATTCTCTCATGAATTAATTTATTTTTATTTAAAATTCATTTTATTAATCTCATGCACACATTGTGCACATGCCTTAATTTTTATTTTTATTCTCCATTTACTAGTGTTATTTAGTCTAAATTCCCTTAACCCATTTTATAATTTTATTTAGTCAAAACATCTAGACTTATACTTTTGGGTTATGTTTTCTAGTTTATAACTTAATAACAATGTGTATTCTCTTCCCTAACAATGTCTAAGTATTTATTTTATTTTCTAAGGTTTTCTAGATTTTTACTGACAGATAATTTATTCATGCAACGTGCCCTTCAAGATGCACCTTCATGCTCCAAGGGTGCCACTCGCCATTGACTTTGTTTGGAAGTTGTCTTACGCTTGGAGTCAATACTCCATGACTTGTCAACCTTGTGTGAGACTAAGGGCTTACTGAGGAATAATGAATCCACCTTATTGCACTCCCCTCAGAATTATCGTGAGCGACTGTCTTAGTCTACTCTCACGACATTGTGAACCTCTCAGGACCAAAGTAGTCGTTAAACTTCATTTCAAGTCATGGTGGGAGTGATAGTAGGCTATGACAGGAACGTTGCCAGACCTATCCCTCATCCATTTGATACATGTGTATGACTCCTTTACTTCATATGTGAGTCGGATTAGCAAGCGTCATCATGCTTGAATCCACTAACAAAGATAACATTAATAACTCATATACATGAAATCCATAATTGAATCATCGTCATAACACATGTGTAATAAAACAAGTACTCATAATCAAAGCCAATAGTCCACTCTCTGACTCAACCTGGAGTCCAAGGAAGTTTGTCGATGCCATCAACATCCTCCTCACACCATGTTTCCTGCACACTCATGAAACCTCATAATAATACATGTCAATGTTATACATCAATACTAATAACATATAAAATTTCAATACTAAATCATAGCATAACCTCATAAACCAACATATAAACATAATGTACCATGTTTAACTGGATCACTTGCACGCAAGTGTCCTCAAAGAATAAACAGTGTTATGAAAATGTGATCAGTGGAATTGGATGTTACAATGGCACATATGGTATATTTGAGTTATTGTGTTTAAGTTTATGGTTATTAACGACGCTATGGTAATACGTCTATTCGACACCGGTACTAATAGATTTCAATTTAACTTTTATTAAACCCTAGATTAAGCCTTGATCCATCATTTGGATGACAATTGTGATGGCATTAACACTAGTCGACGTGGCGTGCAGTCCCATGCTTGTTTGGCATTCTTTCCTATTCGACAATTGGTTTCCATATTGGTTGATTGGAAAGTGGAGAATGGCGTGGATAGGGTTGGTAGCATGCATAATGTGAAAGTATTCTTGCATTCAATGGGCACGAACGTGGGAATTGATACTTATGTCCCACATCCGAGTTTACAACCTTGACACTTTGGTTTGGCATTTTATTGTTCATTTGAGTTGTTAGAGTTTTGTTGAAGTGACAGTCTAGTTCTAGAACTTGACCTTGGTATTTTTTGTAACTCTTGCATCAATTTATCACGAGTATTTGAAGTGTTTGAGAAGGTATATGTATTTTAGCTCATTTTTCATCAAATGTTTAGTTGTTTGTAAGTATAATTTAAAAGTGGCTATGTTTGGTTGGTTACCTGTGTGTGTTTTGGACATTTCTGCAAAGGATTAATTATTTACTTCATGAATATACTTTGTGTAAAAAAAATTGGTTGAAATGATTCGAGTTTAGGTCCTTACTTCCAAATATAATGAACAAGTGAGCCTAGTGTCCCGAGTTCTAGTTGTTTGAGTCTTGTGCAAACGACACTATTTTTTGTTTTCTACCTTCTTACCTCTTCTCTTAACAAAGATTAAGCCAATTCTTTATTCACATTTCCGTCTTTGCAAGTCCCCTATGTTGTGGAATCCAACAACTTTTAGTTGTGAATTTTGTTGTCTCGAGCAAAGGCATGAGGAAGGGTTCAAATGTTGATTCTCTTCGCATACTAAAACGATGGTGTTATAAGGGAAGTTTACAACATTTTATTTTTACATGGGTTTCGAACCCACATCTTACAGTAATAGTTTTGGGTCCTATTCCTACTATATGAATCCGCATGTGAAGATATTAGTGGGTTATGTTTCAACCAGAAAACATAAACTCTGCACATGAGATCATGATAGAGTTTTGAACCCGAGCCTTGTGAAAACCAGGGATGATTTTAGGGGCTAAATTTCGCTCATGGGATAATTTTCCATGGTTTTTCCAAAAATGAGATTTGCTATTTTAAAAATGGTTCGCCCAAATTCTACAGGATAAATTTATTTTACATTCAAAATCGCCAAAATTTTATAAAACCTATATAAAATACTTAGAAATTTGAATATTTTTAAAAAAATATCGGCAAACATTTATAGTTGACATATTAAGGATTAGTAATGTTCGCCAAGGTTTCTACATTAAAAAATAAATCCCATCCTTAAAGTCATGCCCGGTGAAAACTTTATATAAGTTTTAAAATGACATTCAATGTGTTGGATTCAATGCATATAGATGTTAATCGAGCCCATATACACATTAAAATAATTGATGCATAATATTGTATGTAGAATATAGTTGGCTTTGATATTGTTTTCTTGCAGTGGAATTTCGAACCATGACTTGATGATTGTTAATGCATGTATAGGGTTTTA
>JZKD02S0692362.1:0-15264 GCA_000966675.3 Picea glauca
ATTATGTCATAGGTAAACATGTCCTTAAAACATCTTAGCTTGGATTCATCTAGTGTCTTATTATCCTAGGGACTTTCAAACTCTTCGAAGGATTTCTTGAGCTTTCTCTTTCCACGTGTAAATGGATCTATTCAAGAATTTGGCATTGATAAAAGAAACATTAAATTAAAATTAAATTTTAGGAAATCATACATTGAATAAAAAGCTAACTTTGTTTCAAAACCATAACCCTATTGGTGTGTTTTTTAAGCTCACCTAGTTTTTCCTAGTCTTTAAGAAGTTGTTGGACCTATTTGGAGTGAATCTCTCACATCCAACTAGATGCTTCCTAGATTGGTGTGAGGTTGAGATATTTCCTCAACCAATAGATCCAAGTAGTCATCCTATCTTGAGACTAAGATTGTGTATTAATATGTACTCTATTCCTTTGTTTAATAGAGAGCTCTCGCACCCTTTTGGTTTTTTCATAATAATACCCATTATTCACCGAGTTGTACTACCAAGATTTACAGATGAGCCGCCAAATACTGAGCAGTCAGATGCTCAGATTTCAGCGTTTACAAATTCAATAGGTCTATCAGACCACCTTTTTTTCGCATTTCCATCCCTCTGAGGCATTGTAATAAATGACTTAAGAATGAAATTTGTAAAAGACCATTGACCACCTAAGACCTGGGCACGAGCATGTACTCTAGAGTGTTTTTTTCACTTATTAATTATTTATTGTCGTTTAGGCGATTAATAATTTCTAAGTTTTTTTACTCAAAATTGACTCCAAAGGTGGAGTATGTGCTGGTGGTTAGGCCTTGGCATGGTATATCCAAATTCTAGTGTCTAAATGTATATGAGTCCATAATAATTGATTTCTATTGAGTCATATGGAAATTGTGTTAAGTCCCCCATAGGTTTTTTTTTTATGTTTTAGTCAAATAAAAAATTTCTCGTAAAACATACATTTTAATGTAAAAGTCAATAAAGTTGTAAAAAATGGCATCACTCAATGTCAGATTCCATATTTGTGCTAGTTTTCTAAGCCAGAGCACCCCCTAAATCCATATCCCCCTTTGTTGAGGCAAAAAAAGTGATTTTAATCACTCAAAAATGTAATTTTCTCTCAAAAAGACTAAAAAAAGATTTTTAATTAATTTTCATAAAATTTAGGGGAATTCCTAAAAGTTAGAAAACATGTCAAAAACATGTTTTTCTTTGTCTAGAGTCCCGAATACAGATGTCAAAGGCTTCTCCTAGTGAGGGAGCATGGTCTAGTTGACATGGCAGAGGGGAGGAGATCCCAAAGACCTCATGCACATCTCCTTTCCTGGTTGGTTCATTCTCCATTGAGGGCGCTAATCCCAAAGCCGACACTCCACCTCACCTCACCTACCACCCTCACTTCACTCACCCTTACCCTCACTCATCTCTTACCCAACCCCACATCACTCCACATCTCCTACCTTCCACTCCAGTCATCTCCGACCTCACTCATGCACATCTCCTCTTAGCTCATGCGCATCTCCCCTTAGCTCATGTACATGATCTCCTCCTCTCCCATGCGAGTTTTCCTTGGATTTTTCACCATTGGTTGTATAAATCAAGCTCAACCCTCCTCCATTGAGTTAGTTGGAGCTTGGGCGACTTGATCACTTTGTAAATTTTTTGCTATTGAATCAAAAGACTTTGGAGGTCAAGATTTGGAGTGTAATCTCAAATGTGTGGATGAATGTTAGCTTATGAGGTAATATTGTTTTAAGTTTCTTTATTGTACTTTCATATTGGCTAATGGTAAGAATATTCTTATTCAATTGGAATAGATAGTTCTACTTGCTTGTTAGTCTATCTATTTGATTAATGCATTTGGTGCTTATATTACATTCTTGGTTTTTGTTTAAACTAACGTGAAGTGAAGTCTCTCTTGTAGAAAGCACCATTGTTTTGCATGTACTTGCGAGGAATTTGGAGCATGCAAGACCCACCTTTGGAGATTCAAAAAGCTCGGTTGCTTCTTTTGTTTTCTCTAAAGGAATTTCAGAAGACATTCTTCCCTGTTCTTCACACCAGAAAAGGACTCCATAGCCTAAGGATTCATAAAGCTCAAGAAAAAGGCTCTCTCTAAAAATCAAATTTTTTCTTCCCCTCTCTCTTTCTTTGGTTGCATGAATAGCTAGATCCAAGTTTCAAGTTACTATTTACTATCTAGTGTTTTGCATGCAAAGTCTAGATCTAGTTTCATCAAAGTCTAGATCTAGTCTTATTTCATAATTTTCTGATATCTATTGTTAAATTTCGAGTTAGAAAGTTGTTGATTGCTTGCTTGTAATATCTAGTCAATTGAATGCTTTAATTTTCTGTTTTAGGACAGCAAAGAGAAAGAATCCAAGAAGGACTTAGTTAGCTTCCTTAAACTCTCTAAAAAACCCAAAAAATTGTCTTTTATTTTGCAAAACAATTATTGAAAAGCTTGATAAAAATTCTTCTTTCTTTTTTTGCATTTTTTATATCATTTTCTGCAAATACTGATAAATTCTCTTTGCTGTTTTTTGGCATGTCTGTCATAGTACAAGGGATATTTCAACCTTTTTGGGACCCAAATTGAAGATCCTTCACCCCGAATTTGACCCTTCGAAGACCAAGACTCAAAGAGTCTCTTTGTAATAGTTAGTTTAGCATTGATCCAATTCTATAAGGATCCAAAAATAAAAAGCTAAAAAGAAGAGAAAAAGAGAGTCATCCTCTCAAGTTGTAATAGGCTTAATAAAAGTGGGTCTTTGGTGCCCAGTTTCTCCATCCCCTTTAGGGGGATTGGTGGTGTTGTGTGCTTGTCTCTTTTCCTTGTCCTTGCAATTTTTGTCGCCTTATTTTCCTTACAAGCACACAAACTTGAGGGAAACCAATCTTAAAAAGAACTCACTACTTTATGCACTTAAGCACAAAATAACTTCAATATTTCATGCATGCTAGATTAGATTTCAATTTTTCTTTCAATAATTAGAAAATCTTTCAAATTTTTCTGCAATTCAATTTCAGTTTTCAATTTCAAGTTTTGTTTATTTTCAAGTTTAAAATAAACCTTCCCCGCAAATACCAGTATATGCTCTAAACCCTTGTGAGCCTAGCTCGATCCTGGGATTCATCATAACCAAAGTTGTTAGTGTGGAGTAGTATAATTAGGGAAACCTTAATAGTAGTTTCCTTCATGTGCAAGAAAACGCCTAAGGGGAGTGTGTGAAGTCAGACGAGAACTTTGATATCTAGGTTCTCCCCGTGTTGGACATCCGACACCCTTAGTGAAATTACTGGTGAAGCCTTGAGGCTTCAGTAGGTTCTCAACAAGTTTCAAAACAAAGAGGTAACCTCTAAAGAGGCCACACATCTCTCACTAATCTACTTTCAATAAACTCTAATAAAACACACGTTCAACAACTTCCCATGACACCTTTAAGGCGTTGGTTCTATGGTTATATCTTTATGTTTATGAGCAATATTTTCATTCTCAAATGTGATTGTCTAATAAATTGTATAAATCTTGCAGATATCGTATCCTACTTTATTATGCATGCATCTTTATGATTAGACATCTTCTTTATATGAGTATCTTATCTAATGAATGATTAAGTTGACTGCTTTATGTTTTATTTGCAATAAACTCCTAGAATAGTTATTTTATCTTAGAGTAGCTTAATAGCCTTAGTATATTTGTTAGGGACTACCCTCCTTGGCTTCGCTAGGAGTTATCCTAGACGGAGGAGTTGGGTATCAGGTGACAACACCTTGAATCAAGACTTGCCCCCAAGGATACACTAAGTGGATTGAAGATTTATTCCACGATAAACCAAGTGTGTATAAGGCAACAACATTTTTGGGGCCGTTGTCAGTGATAAATCTTTCTATTCCCAGAATACGACCTTGTTTTCCTTTTTGTTTTCTTTACTTAGTTTTTTATGTTTGTTGTTTATCAAAACTAGACTCGATCATCTAGCGACTCCACTAAATTCCAATTTGACTAATTATTCTACAAGAAGGAATTCAGAAGGCCTAGTTGACTTCATTCCTGAACCTGATCATGTTTATAGAAGGAGGTTAGCCAAAGCCTCTTCTCGTAGAATCCTTATCCATTTAGGATTCAAGTCCATTTAAGATATTCACTTGCTTTTTGTTAGTAATAGTGTTAATTTAGAAATGGAAATTTATGATCCTTGTGATTTTTCAACAATTAATAATTATCCTCATGCTATCTTGAAAAAGAAATAAAAAAATTACCAAGTTTTTAAGGAAACAATGCAATAAGTGCTAAAACACATATTAAATCTTTCATGAGGTGTATTAATAAATGTTGTGCTGCACATGACCACGAAGATGTAAAAATGAATATTTTTGTTCTATCCTTAGAAGATGATGCTTCAGACTAGTACGAAGATATGAAAAACAACAAATTCAAGACATTAAAAGATCTCCTAGATGCCTTCACTAGTAAATGGGGGGAGAAAAGAGATCATCGTCACCTATTGGCAACCCTCAACACAATAAGGAAGAATGTGAATGAAACTATGGATGAATTTAATAAAAAAAATCAATGAATTAGTTTCAAGCTTGCATACAGACATCATGCCTCAAGATAATTCCATCTTGATCTACTACATTGAGGCAGTTGGTGGGGAAATTAGGTATCAAATAAGAGATAAGGAACCCACCAACCTCAAAGTAGCTCAAGAAACAACTATAAAGATTGACAAAAATATGCAAACATCATGGAAGTCAAATCTTCTAGGTTTCACAAGGGGTAGTTCTTCTAGGCAGATAGAGACTAAAGAGAAAGTTGCAGATCCTGATAATAAAGATCCTAATTTTGAGCCTTTTAAGGCCATAACAGAAATGGTAAAAAGAATGGAGGCAACTCATGCTACTCATCTTAGTGCTTTGCAAAATAGGTTGATAGCTATGGAGAGGTCTCAGTCTCAAAATAATAGATTCCAACCTAGACCTAACAATGAAAGATGGAAAAAGAAAGGTCCTCCTTAAGACCAAAGGCCACCTAATCAGTTGGAATCCAATAATGTGGTAAATGAAGAAATACCACCCGTTTGTAGAGCATGTGAAGACTTTCATCAAGAAGCTCTAATCACATAGAAAAAATTGGCGAAGGTCATCCCTTATCAATGGATTATTGGATCCAAATGCAAGAAAGAAGTGAGAAAGCCAATGAGGTGGTTAAAGAGTTTGACAAAGTTACAAATCTATATGGACATAAGCCCACAAATGAGCAGATTTTGGAAATGGCTAGGCATAAAGGAATAGTCTACCAAAGGAAAGGGAAAGATGGAACAAACAAATCTCAATAAAACTTTCCCAACGTAATTGCTCCTCCAACTACTCCAATCACTGATTTAACTATTGATTTAGGTAATTGGATTTCAAATGCAAAAGTTTTGGTTCCAGTGTCAGATCTTTTGAGGATACCTTCACAGAAAGAAAAATTTTCTCAAAGCAATAAATGTTCCAAATGATAAAGTTGTTATAAAAAATCAAGAAAAAGAGAAGGAAATCCAGAATATCCTCCAGTGGTTTTGACTAGCAGAGATAGAACCAAAGAAGAAAATCCTCCCTTCTTTGTGTCCATAGAAATAAATGATCAGTGGTTGCATAATTGCATGTATGATTCCGGTGCTTCATCCAATATTATTACTAAGGGAATTATGCAAAGATTGGGCCTTAAACTTACAAGGCCTTATCATAATGTGTGTGCCATGGATTTCGGGGAAATTGAAACCCATGGGATTATCATAGATTTGACAGTCAAGCTAGCTTTCCACCCAGATTTTTCTTTCAAAATGGATGTGCTTGTAATCGATGTGTCAGATGCTTGGGGTATGCTTCTCTCTAGAAAATGGGGAGCTCACATGGGAGGCTGCCTAAATATGGATTTAACTTTTGCAACTAACCCATACCCTCCTCCATCAACTGAGAATTTCAGACTCTTTATATAAACAAAAATAAAGTATCACATTGAGGATCCTAAAGAGCCATTCAATGAGTTCTTATGCCAAATGTATGACATGGGTAATTTTTCTATATGTTAAAACTTCCTAGCACCAACTAAAAAAAAAAAAAAAAATTAAAGATGAAAAAATAAGTAATAAAGCTTGGAAGATGAACTTTGATGGAGCCCACTCAAGATCAACAAAGGGGAAAGGATTGTACTAAAGTCTCCAACTGGAAAAAATTATAACTTTTCATTTAGACTTGAGTTTGATGCAACAAACTATGTGGCCAAGTATGAGGCACTTTTGCTTGGTTTGGAAATTGCTAAGGATATGGGTATCAAGATCTTAAATGTCAAAGGTGATTCAGACTTAGTAATTCTTCAAGTCAAAAATAAATATGCATGAAAAAGTGAGAGGTTAAGAAGATACATAAATTCCATTTGGGATACTATATAACTCTTTGATGCTATAGTTCTCATTGCAATCCCTAGGGATCAAAACAACTTTGCTAACATTTTGGCAATAGCAGCTTCAACCTTCCAGCCCTCAGAAGATCTAATAAAAGGAAAAGGAAAGTTGGAAATAATCTTTAGGCCTTCAGTCCCAGAAAATGTTGATCATTGGCAGGTTTTCAAGGATGATGAACAAATCTTAAGGTTCATCCATAATGTTCAAGAATTATCAGGCTTCAATGTCAGGTACAAAGAGGAGGGGAAATATTATATTGAGGAAGATAATCCAATAAAAAATCCAGTCCCTAGAGGAATCACTTATTTAGAAAAAATATTTGGCAGACGTGACATGTATAAAAAGAAAAAAGAAGTAGTAAATCCTGACAATTATATTGAAATAAACATTAGGACAGAGGAAGTCCCAAGTTTCATAAAAATTGGTAAAGGAACTTTTGAAAAGGAAAGAAAGGAATTAATAAGTTTGGTCCAAGAGTATAGGGATGTATTTTATTTCACATTTGATGATCTCAAAGCCTATAAAGAGGACGTGTTTCAATATACTATCCCCCTCAAGGAAGACACCAAACCTTTCCGCCAAAAACTTAGGCGATTAAATCCTAAATTAGCACCATTGGTCCAAGCCGAACTTAAAAAGATATTAGATGTTGGCATCATTGCTCCAACAAGGCATTCTTTATGGTGTTCTAACTTAATTATGGTTAGAAAGAAAAATGGGGGAATAAGATTATGCATTGACTTTAGAAATTTAAATCTAGCATGCATTAAGGACAATTAACCACTGCCCAACATGGAGACCCGACTGCAAAGGGTAACTGGTTCTAAGATTATGTCCATGTTGGATGGCTTCTCTGTTTATAACCAAGTGTTGGTGAGGAAGGAGGATCAAAATAAAACAACCTTCACCACACCTTGGGGCACCTTTGATTACTTAAGGATGCCTTTTGTCCTACTAAATGCGAGTGCTACTTTTCAGAGGGCCATGTATTTTGCCTTCCATGAGTTAATGGGAAAAATCATCGAGATCTATCAAGATGAATTAACATTTTTTTCAAAAGAAAGGTAAGATCATATAAGTCATCTTAGACANCAGAATATCCTCCAGTGGTTTTGACTAGCAGAGATAGAACCAAAGAAGAAAATCCTCCCTTCTTTGTGTCCATAGAAATAAATGATCAGTGGTTGCATAATTGCATGTATGATTCTGGTGCTTCATCCAATATTATTACTAAGGGAATTATGCAAAGATTGGGCCTTAAAGTTACAAGGCCTTATCACAATGTGTGTGCCATGGATTCCGGGGAAATTGAAACCCATGGGATTATCATAGATTTGACAGCCAAGCTAGCTTTCCACCCAGATTTTTCTTTCAAAATGGATGTGCTTGTAATCGATGTGTCAGATGTTTGGGGTATGCTTCTCTCTAGAAAATGGAGAGCTCACATGGGAGGCTGCCTAAATATGGATTTAACTTTTGCAACTAACCCATACCCTCCTCCATCAACTGAGAATTCCAGACTCTTTAGATAAACAAAAATAAAGTATCACATTGAGGATCCTAAAGAGCCATTCAATGAGTTCTTATGCCAAATGTCTGACATGGGTAATTTTTTTATATGTTAAAACTTCCTAGCACCAACTGAAAAAAAAATGAAAGATGAAAAAATAAGTAATAAAGCTTGGAAGATGAAATTTGATGGAGCCCACTCAAGATCAACAAAGGGGCAAGGATTGTACTAAAGTCTCCAACTGGAAAAAATTATAACTTTTCATTTAGACTTGAGTTTGATGCAACAAACAATGTGGCCGAGTATGAGGCACTTTTGCTTGGTTTGGAAATTGCTAAGGATATGGGTATCAAGATCTTAAATGTCAAAGGTAATTCAGACTTAGTAATTCTTCAAGTCAAAAATAAATATGCATGAAAAAGTGAGAGGTTAAGAAGATACATAAATTCCATTTGGGATACTATATAACTCTTTGATGCTATAGTTCTCATTGCAATCCCTAGGGATCAAAACAACTTTGCTAACATTTTGGCAATAGCAGCTTCAACCTTCCAGCCCTCAGAAGATCTAATAAAAGGAAAAGGAAAGTTGGAAATAATCTTTAGGCCTTCAGTCCCAGAAAATGTTGATCATTGGCAGGTTTTCAAGGATGATGAACAAATCTTAAGGTTCATCCATAATGTTCAAGAATTATCAGGCTTCAATGTCAGGTACAAAGAGGAGGGGAAATATTATATTGAGGAAGATAATCCAATAAAAAATCCAGTCCCTAGAGGAATCACTTATTTAGAAAAAATATTTGGCAGACGTGACATGTATAAAAAGAAAAAAGAAGTAGTAAATCCTGACAATTATATTGAAATAAACATTAGGACAGAGGAAGTCCCAAGTTTCATAAAAATTGGTAAAGGAACTTTTGAAAAGGAAAGAAAGGAATTAATAAGTTTGGTCCAAGAGTATAGGGATGTATTTTATTTCACATTTGATGATCTCAAAGCCTATAAAGAGGACGTGTTTCAATATACTATCCCCCTCAAGGAAGACACCAAACCTTTCCGCCAAAAACTTAGGCGATTAAATCCTAAATTAGCACCATTGGTCCAAGCCGAACTTAAAAAGATATTAGATGTTGGCATCATTGCTCCAACAAGGCATTCTTTATGGTGTTCTAACTTAATTATGGTTAGAAAGAAAAATGGGGGAATAAGATTATGCATTGACTTTAGAAATTTAAATCTAGCATGCATTAAGGACAATTAACCACTGCCCAACATGGAGACCCGACTGCAAAGGGTAACTGGTTCTAAGATTATGTCCATGTTGGATGGCTTCTCTGTTTATAACCAAGTGTTGGTGAGGAAGGAGGATCAAAATAAAACAACCTTCACCACACCTTGGGGCACCTTTGATTACTTAAGGATGCCTTTTGTCCTACTAAATGCGAGTGCTACTTTTCAGAGGGCCATGTATTTTGCCTTCCATGAGTTAATGGGAAAAATCATCGAGATCTATCAAGATGAATTAACATTTTTTTCAAAAGAAAGGTAAGATCATATAAGTCATCTTAGACATGTGTTTGAAAGATGTCAGTATGACATTTCTTTGAATCCGGCTAAGTCTAATTTGGGTGTGGATGAAGGCAAGTTGCTAGGTCACATCATAACAAAGGATGGGGTAAAGATTGATCCTGAAAGAGTTGAAGCTATAAAGAAATTCCCTTTACCCCCAACCAAGATATATCTTCAGTATTTTCTTGGACAAATCAACTTTGTCAGGAAGTTCATCCCAAACTTGGTCGAGGTAATGAAGCCTCTACTCAAATTGTTGAAAAAGGATGTAAAATTTGAGTGGACAGATCAAGGAAGGAAGGCCTTTAAAAATATTAAGGACTCAATTGGCAGGTCTCTTGTGTTAATTAGTCCGGATTACTCAAAATATTTTCAAATCTTTTCCTTCGCTTCATAAGATACTATAGCAGGGGTATTGCTCCAAAAGAATGAAGAGGTTCAGGAGAAACCCATTGCTTTCATGAGTAAGGCATTGCAAAATTCCA
The DNA here is from genome assembly GCA_000966675.3 of Picea glauca. NCBI lineage: Eukaryota > Viridiplantae > Streptophyta > Pinopsida > Pinales > Pinaceae > Picea > Picea glauca. Next base: position 10,010 of record JZKD02S0692362.1, read on the forward strand.
AGATTAACTGTAATAATATGGAAAAGCATGCATATGCCTTGGTCAATTCCCTTAAGAATTTTAGATTCTACATAGGATATTCAAAGGTTGTGGGGTATGTACCTCACTCGACAGTAAAAGATATCCTAGGACAACACGATTTCTTGGGGGTCAGAGGAAAGTGGGTCTCCAAGATTCAAGAATATGACTTAGAGATAAATCCTACAAAGCTAATCAAAGGTCAAGGATTGGTTCAGATGCTAACTGAAGGGAATGAAAAATATTTGGACTTGGTCTATCAAAACAGTCAATCTAGGCTAGCCTTGTCATCAAAAATTCAGTAGTTGGAACAAAACCAATGGTATGATGATATCATTTTCTTTCTTTCAAACCTCACATGCCCAATTCATTTGATTAGTCATAAAAGAACAAAATTGAGGTTGAAAATATCTAAGTATTGTATCATTCAAGATGGATTGGGGTGGAGGAACCCCTATAGGGTGATACTTAGGTGTGTTGATGAGCTAGAGTCCAAGAGACTTTTGGTTGATTTCCATTCAGGATTTTGTGGTCGACATTTCGTAGCTAAAACTACTAGCCACAAAATTCTTAGAGCAGGTTATTATTGGCTGTTCATAAAATGGTTAGGGGTTGTAAACAATGTCAGTTGTTCATAGGGAAGAAGAAGCTAACAACCTTGCCTCTTCAGCCAGTAGTAGTCGAAGCCCCTTTTCAACAATGGGGGTTTGATTTCATCGGTCAGTTTAAGGATAATTCAAGTAATGGTTATACTTGGATAATTACAATGACCGATTATTTTACTAAGTGGGTAGAAGCAATACCCACTAAGTCAGTAACCGAAAAAGTGGTTATGGATTTTCTTGAAGATAATATTTTCATTAGGTTTGGTGTGCCTGCCAAGATAACAATCGATAATTACAAAGCCTTTAGTTCAACCAAGTTATCCTCATTCTATTTCAAGTATGGAATTATTTTGTACCACTCTTCAAACTATTATCCCCAAGGAAATGGTCTTGTTGAATCCAACAATAAGAACTTAATGAATATCCTTAAGAAAATAGTTGGGGACGATAAGAGGTCATGGGAAAATAAGATTAAGTTTTCTTTATGGGCGGATAGGATCACAAAGAAGAGTACTACAAGAAATAGCCCCTTTGAGCTTGTCTATGGGATTGATGCCACTTTACCGGTTCATTTAAAGCTTCCAGTGTATCAATTTGTGCAGAGGTATGGTTTGCATGACAATTTCCAGCAAATAAAAATTGATCAATTGGTTGAGATGGATGAAATCAGAAGGAAAGAATTATATCAGAGCATAAAGAATCAAGAAAAGGTAAAGAATAATTTTGAAAAATCTTCACAGCAGAGAGTTTTCCAAGAAGGTGACATGGTCCTTCTTAAGGACAAAAGAAGGGAAAAGCCAGGAAATCACAGAAAGTTTGACATTTTATGGACTAGTCCATATATCATTCACAGTATAGCTGGAAAGAACTCCTTCTTCCTCATCAGATTGAATGGTGATAGGTTGACACTCCCATTGAATTGTCAGCTTCTCAAGTTGTTCTTCAACGAAGTCATCTGATTCCCATGGGGGCATCCTTTGTATCATATTCTCTAACCCTTCTCCTTCATATATTATTCTTTTCATTTCCTGTACATAATTTATTCACTATTTTTTGTATCATATTTACATGTATATTACGATTACAACTCATGTTTATTATTGGATTTATATGGATATGTTATTGATGAGGCATCGATGATGTAGGTTCTTTGATTCTGGATTCNATTCAGACTTAGTAATTCTTCAAGTCAAAAATAAATATGCATGAAAAAGTGAGAGGTTAAGAAGATACATAAATTCCATTTGGGATACTATATAACTCTTTGATGCTATAGTTCTCATTGCAATCCCTAGGGATCAAAACAACTTTGCTAACATTTTGGCAATAGCAGCTTCAACCTTCCAGCCCTCAGAAGATCTAATAAAAGGAAAAGGAAAGTTGGAAATAATCTTTAGGCCTTCAGTCCCAGAAAATGTTGATCATTGGCAGGTTTTCAAGGATGATGAACAAATCTTAAGGTTCATCCATAATGTTCAAGAATTATCAGGCTTCAATGTCAGGTACAAAGAGGAGGGGAAATATTATATTGAGGAAGATAATCCAATAAAAAATCCAGTCCCTAGAGGAATCACTTATTTAGAAAAAATATTTGGCAGACGTGACATGTATAAAAAGAAAAAAGAAGTAGTAAATCCTGACAATTATATTGAAATAAACATTAGGACAGAGGAAGTCCCAAGTTTCATAAAAATTGGTAAAGGAACTTTTGAAAAGGAAAGAAAGGAATTAATAAGTTTGGTCCAAGAGTATAGGGATGTATTTTATTTCACATTTGATGATCTCAAAGCCTATAAAGAGGACGTGTTTCAATATACTATCCCCCTCAAGGAAGACACCAAACCTTTCCGCCAAAAACTTAGGCGATTAAATCCTAAATTAGCACCATTGGTCCAAGCCGAACTTAAAAAGATATTAGATGTTGGCATCATTGCTCCAACAAGGCATTCTTTATGGTGTTCTAACTTAATTATGGTTAGAAAGAAAAATGGGGGAATAAGATTATGCATTGACTTTAGAAATTTAAATCTAGCATGCATTAAGGACAATTAACCACTGCCCAACATGGAGACCCGACTGCAAAGGGTAACTGGTTCTAAGATTATGTCCATGTTGGATGGCTTCTCTGTTTATAACCAAGTGTTGGTGAGGAAGGAGGATCAAAATAAAACAACCTTCACCACACCTTGGGGCACCTTTGATTACTTAAGGATGCCTTTTGTCCTACTAAATGCGAGTGCTACTTTTCAGAGGGCCATGTATTTTGCCTTCCATGAGTTAATGGGAAAAATCATCGAGATCTATCAAGATGAATTAACATTTTTTTCAAAAGAAAGGTAAGATCATATAAGTCATCTTAGACAGGTGTTTGAAAGATGTCGGTATGACATTTCTTTGAATTCGGCTAAGTCTATTTTGGGTGTGGATGAAGGCAAGTTGCTAGGTCACATCATAACAAAGGATGGGGTAAAGATTGATCCTGAAAGAGTTGAAGCTATAAAGAAATTCCCTTTACCCCCAACCAAGAAATATCTTCAGTATTTTCTTGGACAAATCAACTTTGTCAGGAAGTTCATCCCAAACTTGGTCGAGATAATGAAGCCTCTACTCAAATTGTTGAAAAAGGACGTAAAATTTGAGTGGACAGATGAAGGAAGGAAGGCCTTTAAAAATATTAAGGACTCAACTGGCAGGTCTCTTGTGTTAATTAATCCAGATTACTCAAAATATTTTCAAATCTTTTCCTTCACTTCATAAGATACTATAGCAGGGGTCTTGCTCCAAAAGAATGAAGAGGGTCAGGAGAAACCCAGTGCTTTCATGAGTAAGGCATTGCAAAATTCCAAGATTAATTGTAATAATATGGAAAATCATGCATATGCCTTGGTCAATTCCCTTAAGAATTTTAGATTCTACATAGGATATTCAAAGGTTGTGGGGTATGTACCTCACTTGACAGTAAAAGATATCCTAGGACAACACGATTTCTTGGGGGTCAGAGGAAAGTGGGTCTCCAAGATTCAAGAATATGACTTAGAGATAAATCCCACAAAGCTAATCAAAGGTCAAGGATTGGCTCAGATGCTAACTTAAGGGAATGAAAAATATTTGGACTTGGTCTATCAAAACAGTCAATCTAGGCCAGCCTTGTCATCAAAAATTCAGTAGTTGGAACAAAACCAATGGTATGATGATATCATTTTCTTTCTTTCAAACCTCACATGCCCAATTCATTTGATTAGTCATAAAAGAACAAAATTGAGGTTGAAAATATCTAAGTATTGTATCATTCAAGATGGATTGGGGTGGAGGAACCCCTATAGGGTGATACTTAGGTGTGTTGATGAGCTAGAGTCCAAGAGACTTTTGGTTGATTTCCATTCAGGATTTTGTGGTCGACATTTCGTAGCTAAAACTACTAGCCACAAAATTCTTAGAGCAGGTTATTATTGGCTGTTCATAAAATGGTTAGGGGTTGTAAACAATGTCAGTTGTTCATAGGGAAGAAGAAGCTAACAACCTTGCCTCTTCAGCCAGTAGTAGTCGAAGCCCCTTTTCAACAATGGGGGTTTGATTTCATCGGTCAGTTTAAGGATAATTCAAGTAATGGTTATACTTGGATAATTACAATGACCGATTATTTTACTAAGTGGGTAGAAGCAATACCCACTAAGTCAGTAACCGAAAAAGTGGTTATGGATTTTCTTGAAGATAATATTTTCATTAGGTTTGGTGTGCCTGCCAAGATAACAATCGATAATTACAAAGCCTTTAGTTCAACCAAGTTATCCTCATTCTATTTCAAGTATGGAATTATTTTGTACCACTCTTCAAACTATTATCCCCAAGGAAATGGTCTTGTTGAATCCAACAATAAGAACTTAATGAATATCCTTAAGAAAATAGTTGGGGACGATAAGAGGTCATGGGAAAATAAGATTAAGTTTTCTTTATGGGCGGATAGGATCACAAAGAAGAGTACTACAAGAAATAGCCCCTTTGAGCTTGTCTATGGGATTGATGCCACTTTACCGGTTCATTTAAAGCTTCCAGTGTATCAATTTGTGCAGAGGTATGGTTTGCATGACAATTTCCAGCAAATAAAAATTGATCAATTGGTTGAGATGGATGAAATCAGAAGGAAAGAATTATATCAGAGCATAAAGAATCAAGAAAAGGTAAAGAATAATTTTGAAAAATCTTCACAGCAGAGAGTTTTCCAAGAAGGTGACATGGTCCTTCTTAAGGACAAAAGAAGGGAAAAGCCAGGAAATCACAGAAAGTTTGACATTTTATGGACTAGTCCATATATCATTCACAGTATAGCTGGAAAGAACTCCTTCTTCCTCATCAGATTGAATGGTGATAGGTTGACACTCCCATTGAATTGTCAGCTTCTCAAGTTGTTCTTCAACGAAGTCATCTGATTCCCATGGGGGCATCCTTTGTATCATATTCTCTAACCCTTCTCCTTCATATATTATTCTTTTCATTTCCTGTACATAATTTATTCACTATTTTTTGTATCATATTTACATGTATATTACGATTACAACTCATGTTTATTATTGGATTTATATGGATATGTTATTGATGAGGCATCGATGATGTAGGTTCTTTGATTCTGGATTC
>JZKD02S0692373.1:35738-46173 GCA_000966675.3 Picea glauca
CCCGTGAGGGCTTTCACCATAAGGGGACCACTTTGGAGTTCATTCATTTGTGCACCTTATCAATCATGATAAGACAATAATGATTCATCTATACATTTTTCCAACAATGAATCATATATCAATGAAACCACATCGATCCATATTCATCATGTATCAATGAAAACTCATTGATCCATCTTCATCATATCATTGACAACTCATTGATCCATCTTCATCTATGCATTCTCATAAAGGACAATACATATTATCAATTAGAAATCAATCAATCCTTTGGCATCAATCAATCACTTTACATAAATCAATGACATCAATCAATCAAACCATTGGCATCCATGACAACATGATCCAACAACCTCCCCCTTTGGCATTGATGGCAATACCAATATTGATGTCAACACCAATTACCAATTATTGACGTCAACATGTAGATACGGCATGCTCTAGATCAATATTCAATGTGACTATCTCTCCCAAATGTGACTATCTCTCCCAATCAATAATCATCAATCACATCATTGTGACTATCTCTCTCCCTTTGAAATCAATGGAAAATTAACATTTTCCTCTTGGGGCTGCTCCCCCTGCTTGAAATATCCTTGGGGTTGCTCCCTCTGTCTGAGTGCCTTTGATCTTCTTCTGAATAATCTATCCCCTTTTGAACAAGGGATATCACTATGATGTAATGTCGAAAATACATCAAACATACTCCCCCCTGTGAACATCGCTCCTCCTGGAATTATGCCTATGTGCTCTTTCTTTAAACATATGGATCTTTTCTAGGTATGCATCTGATAAATATCTCCTCCTAGAATCATGGGAAGAAGAATGAATCCCCCTATGGGTATGTCTCCCCCTATCTTCTCTGCAAGATCAACAATATGCTACCATATAACGATCCTTGGACCTGTTCATGCATCAAACTCATGCCATACCAACCATCATGAAACAACATATATGTCAACAATAAAATAGAGAATCACGAGTAAAATATCAACCAAGTACATCCTGTACAAAAATGTGTACTCATCATGCACAACACCTATGTACATCAACCGTGTACATCAACATCATGCAATGTGCCAAAATATATCATCCATGGGATGTATCAATCATATGCCTTTATCAATATGATAACATGTGCATCTACTAATATGCCAACCATGTGCATCTACCAATATTCCAACCATGTGCATCTACCATTATGTCAACCATGTGCATCTACCGATATGCCAACCATGTGCATCTACCGATATGCCAACCATGTTTCATATCACTGATGATATGTCTCCATCATGAACCAAGTGCCACAATCATGTATCTTAAACAAATATCAATTGTTGTGTTGATCAAGTAGTACCAATGGTGTAGTATCATCAATCATATGACATCTATGAGTGTACCAAACATGTATCAATTATAGATCAAGATATGAATCATCAATGATGTACAACATGATCACCTCACCAACTCACGAACCACATGTCCCAATGTGTAGCCCATCCATATGCTAAATGAATGCATCAAGCTTTCCAGCAAGTAAGCTTCCAATACATCATCAAGATATATCACATAACCAAGGTGTCATAACTTCACTTTCATAACCAACATTGTTCTTCAATAGAAAATGCATCAATCTATACTCATGGGTTAGTGCCATGCACCCAAGATTTTATTTTATATCATCACCTTACATAATCCAATATAGAATCATGAAAACCTACAAAAAACATTGTTATAACCCGTAATAAACCATGTTAGACCCTACATCACAGAGTTATACCATCACATCAAACTGCAATCCCAGTGCATAGCCCTTTTCCTTAGGCTTCACCACATATACGTGGCCTTCTGCACAAACAACTCACGTATGTACATGACCTATACAAGGTCATAATGTGCATGTATGAGACTGATACCATTGTCACCCACGTATGCATTAGTATATGACACATTTGAACTTCCCTTCAGTTTTTCATTCTGTTCTGGCTTCTCTGACTTCTTCACCCACTTCTGTAGATGTCCTTGCTCCTCATAACTTGAGCTATGAGAATACATATTTTCAAATATGTCTCCCTTCCTTACTCCATTCCTTCTTCTAGCGATACTATTTGAAGTCCTCATCATAGAATTTCTTCTTGTGTTCCAACACTCCTGGGATTTGTGGCCAAATCCACTACAGCTATAGCATCTCATGGTGTTACAGTGAACAAAAATTTTTCCTACTTGATCACATCTCCAACACCTTATGGTGTTATGAAATATTCCATTATATCTTCTTTCATAAGATCTACATTCAAAATTTGTTTGATGATATTCATTACATGAATAAAAATGCCCATGAAAAATACTTTCATACCTTTACTTTGGTGTCCCAAATATAGCTTCTTGATGTCTTCCTTGCTTTGTTCTTTTGAAATTTTCCTTGCCTTGTGTAGATGGTTGTTTTAAAACATCGTCTTCCTTCTTTGATGGATTTACCTCATGATTCTTTGAGGTTCTTGCTTCAACATGTGTAGCTTCATCTTTGTATCCAAGACTTGATTTATCATATGGTGATCTTTGACTTTCCAAGATCTCATCCAAGATTTTTGAGCTATTCAAGAATTTATTTGACTTCTCCACTTTATTTCTAAGATCAACAATTTTAGCTTCTAACTTATCACATGACTCTTCCTTTTCATTAATTTGATTCTTCAAAAGTTCTTCTACCCTTTTGGTTTCTTCAATTTGGGTCTTGAGATGAATAATAGTTTCAAAACTTTTTCTAATCTCATCATCTACCTTCATATCTTTTTTTTCATTCTTTAGACTTGTGATCTCTTCCTTTTCTTATAATTTAGTCTTATTTCTCTCTTCTTGTTCCTTGAGCATTCCCTTTAACTTCAGGATGTGCCTTTGACTTCTCCTAAGAAACTTCTTAGTGTTATCCGAAATATAGTTATAGTGTGTATAAAAATGATCACTTCTATATCTATATAAACCCTCTTCAACTTCTTTTTGAAGTTATAATATATCTTCTTCTATTCTTTCCATGGGATAATTTCCATCAAAATTTACACAAACTGTTTCTAGATCATCTTCTTCACTTGAGAAAAATTCAATATCATCACATTTTGAATCATTGCAATCAAGAGTCTTTTAAGATTCTTTACCTTTATTTGAAGTATCTTCAAGATCTTCCTTTTTGCCAACATTATCACTTGATTCTTTGTCTTCATTTGAAATTTTTTCAATATCACATTTAGAAATAATACAATCAAGGGTTTTTGGAGATTATTTACCTTTGATAATCTTGATGGGGTGGTCTTCAATATTGTCCTTCTCCTTCTTTATTTGATATGTCTCCTCTAGCTTTAGCCATAGATCATTGGCAGAAGTGCATTGTTCCATGCTTTCTTTGATAGGGCTTGAGAGTCCACTAAGAATGGTCTTAAGAGCCAATGCATCATTCTTCTTTCCTTCTCTTAGAGCTACAAACTTTGACTTGTTCTTCAATGGAACTGATCCACCAATGGCTTCTTTCCAAATAGTTTCTCCCATTGTCTTCAAATACACTCTCATCTCTATTCTCCAAGTAGAATAGTTTTCCTCATCAAGGATTGGTATTTCATCATCCATTTGTGTGTCTATGGATCTCCTTCAATATTTTTAAGTCTTGTAGTGAAGGCCTACTTTGATACCAATTGTTGGACACACTGACTACACTGAGAGGGGAGGGGGGGGTGAATAGTGTAGAGATCTTTTTTCCAAAACTCCTTAGTTAACAATCACCACTAACTCATTACTCATTGTTGTCATTTATAACCAGTTAAATGCAAAAACATATGAATAACATATATCAACAATATATCATCAACAATTCATCACCACAAGAAACACAAAGAACACAAAGAACACAAGATGTATGTACAATTTTCTTTTTATTACGGACTACAATCCTTGGGGTTTTTCAACAACAACTGAATAGAGTACAAATATACAAGATCACTAGCTCTATAATGAAAGACTCATATTACACCCTCAACACCAACTGAGATGAGGCAACAATCCTCAACATATATCAATATGTACCATAAACAAGTGCATCAACCATGCACCAACCTGTGCTAAACAACCTGTAATCAACCTATACCATAAACAAGTGCATCCAACCATGTACCAAGTATATACCAATCATTTGTAAACTACTCATCAAAAATGACTCATCAATATGTACCAACATCATCAACTATACACCTCATGTATGTGCCAACTCATCAACTGCTTGTCTCAACCATGACTAGTTTTGGATTAGTCAACAACCCTAACTTGAAATAATCATAACTTTGTAATTGTAATGAATAAATATCTAAAACTGATATACAATGTTCTTAAATGTGTTTTATACAATTCCTCCATGTTTCACTACTTTGAACCTCTCATAAAAGGAGTTATAGGAAAAATGGCATACCTTGTTGAATTCTGTCTTATTCTAGAGAGCAACCTTGTAGAGCGTGCCCCGCATGGAATATTTTTTGAATCAATCTAAAAATATAAAAAATAAAAAATAAAGGCTATAATATAACCAACACAATTGGTCTCACTGAATTTGGATATGTTATGAATAAGTTATGACGTTTGTACCCGAAACCCCTGTTTCAGACTAGTTTCAGAACTAACCACAAACCCTATTTTCCACGGAGTGTATCTCCAAAAATACAACGACCCAAAATATGATTTGTTTACCACATATACTTGGATATGTTTCCTCAATGGAATATCAATCTCATAGTCTGAATCATTATATAAAAAAAGTAATTACAAAAATGGTGAGATGACCTTTAAATAACATACCTTAGAAAGCATCATGAAAAAACTTTATCCTCCCTTGAATTCTGTCCCTCTTTTCTTCACCTTACCTATGAATTTCAGCTTAGATATCCTTTGTTTACCTCATTCACCAATATATATTCAATATGCTGAAATGTTCTACACAAAAAATGCTCAAGAAGCTCTCCATCAATACTCCAAAAGATATTCTCACAAAAAGCTCTCCATTGATCCACAAAAAGGATGATCTACAAGAGACCATTTCTATATTATTTATACTTTCATCCTCTAGGTCACTTAACCCACTTTTAGGTAACTTAACCCATTTATAGGTCACTTAACCTATTTTCCTTATTTTAGGGTTAACCACTTTCCATAAATAGAAAGTTCTTCAATACTTTATCATTTAAATATTCCTTCTTGATTTTGTCACCTTACTTTATCATTTCTTGATTCTGTCACTTCTCTTTATTATTTAAATAATCCACCTTGACTTTTTCACTTTAATTTATCATTTAAATAATTATTTCTTCTTTTAGGTCACTTTGACTTCTTTGACCTTGGGGGCTTCAAGCCTTCATGTGGGGGTCGTTCATCTTCATAAGGCCATAACTCTCAAACCATGAGGAGTTATGTGACATTCCACATACCACTGGAAATGGCATGACAAGCACTATCCATCTAGGATAGTTTCCCCAAAAATTTCCTTGATCTTCATCTCATTGTTCCACATACAAGCATGGATCCTCCAACCATTATTCTAGGATAACTGAATCCAGAAAGCATCTTCCCATGAGGACTTTGTATTTCATCCATTTGTGCACCTTATCAATCATGATAAGACAATAACGAGTCATCTATACATGTTTCCAAGAATGCATCATATACCAATGAAACCACATCGATCCATATTCATCATGTATCAATGACAACTCATTGATCCATCTTTATCATATCAATGACAACTCATTGATCCATCTTCATTTATGCATTCTCATCAAGGACAATACATATTATCAACATCAATCAATCAATCCTTTGGCATCAATCAATCACTTGACATCAATCAATCAAACCATTGGCATCAATGACAACATGATCCAACAAATAGCACACCAACAAAACCCTGACTACCAACCTTTTTGACAACACCGGCGAAGCAGGTGAAGTCTCACCCGAGGTAGAAGTAGGGGTGGTTACAGGATGTAGGTGTCTGTAACTAGGTTGGGACACAGATCTGTGATAATAACACTTCGCAGAGTATTCTGTTAACACTTAGGAAGTGACATAAATTAGTCCATTAACCTTATTAACACCGCAAAACATACCCAAGGATAGATCTAGCATAGTAATAACCAAGATTATGCACCTTAAACTCTTATCACTTAGCACTGTGAATCAGATCTAACATTTTAACACAAGCAAAGCATTAAAGAAGAATATACATATCCATTACACATCTAATATGAGAACTAAGAAAAAAATAACAAAGATAATCATTGCACCAAGAAAACCATAAGACACCAGATATACGTAGTTCAACCCAGTGTGGGGCTACGTCCACCAACTACTTCGCCTCTTTATTATTCGCAAATCTCTTACATTCAGTTACTCTTGTGCACTAAGCCACAGAGTCGAGCTTCGCACCAAATAGGATATATGTGCACTGAGCACCATATTCTCCTTCCAAAACTAGGTCAAGGCACCGAGCTATCTCTCTATCAAGCACAAATCCTTAACACACAGACACTCCTTTGCACAAAGAAGATTTTTTCACATAGAACTGCATTCACTTCGCTTGCTAGCTAGCTACTTTTACAATACAATATTCTTTATTTATATCTTACAAACCCTTACAATAAGGCATAATCATGGGAAAACCCCATGGGTCGACATCCCATAAACTAGTTACAAAAATCCTAGAGTATCCTTTACTGGATCCACTTAACCCTCAAAATCAGTGATATCCGCGATCTTAGCTCCGCTCGGGTTCTCCTTCCTTGACCAATGTGTCAAAGTCCAAAAGTGGTTCAAATCGAACCAAAGTTTTCCCAAAACTTGTTCAAGGGTCAACACTCTGCATCTCTAAAAACTAATAATTCTTCAATTTTCATATCTTTAGCAACCCTCATCCCCAAAAATAGGGCCTCATATTCTGCAATGTTGTTTGTGGTTTCAAATTCTAACTTGAAAGACAAAGTTATGAATTCTTGAGAGGGGGAAATGAAAACAACTCTAACACTAGCACTATGTTTAGAAGATGTCGCATCAAAAAACATTTTCCAAGTTTAAGCACCTTGTTTGACTATTTCACATGTTGTTGGTGATGGATTTCTAATTTCCAGAGGTGAGTGAGGAAAATCAGTGAGCTGCAGAATGATAGATACCAAATTAGTGTCAACAGAATAAATAGGATGGTTCGTGGGATTACCTTCATCACTAATAATATAAGCCAGTTGTGCTTCTCTATACAAACTTATGTCTTCACCCCCAAAGACTGGTATTGTGGCATAAGAGAGATCCATCTGCAATGTCCCTCCCAGCCTTTTAATCCATGATCTAGACAATAACATCCCAAAATTTGGGGGGACATATGAAACTACAATACCCATGACAATACTCTTCATGGGAAGTTGAAAGAGAGTAACAACCAAATCTTTAATCAGCCCAAGGAATTTCACTTTTCTTGAATCAAAAGAATATAGATCATGATATGCTTTGGTGATCTCTAAACCCATATCATCCATGATATTTTTAGGAATTAATTTAATGGATGCACCTAAGTCCATTAGGAAATTGTGTAAGATCTTATCATGTACATTCAGTGAGGTATAAAAATGAGGAGAGGAGTCATCCCCATCTTCTACTAAGGGCCCCAATATAACTGCAGGTTTTTAATATTGCAAATTTATTGAATCTATTAAATGGGAAGAAAAATTAGGCTACAGTATTTTAGAAATGGACTTCTTGAAATCTTCATTATTTATCAACTCTAGGAATGGGACTGGAATTTTTATCTTTTGGATATCATTCTCAAAGTTAAAAGAAGATGCAGATTTCAAAATTTCTTTAATTTCTTGAATAGGGGCTTAAACCATAGGTTGATTATTTTGTTCTTCATTTCCTTTCTTTGGTGCGGCCACCGTTTTAGTAGAGGGTTCTGATTTTTTAGGATGATTGGATGTACTAGGATTTCCCTCTTTCTGTTTTGACCTCAAGTTTCACTTATTCTAATTTTCATTTGTTTTCTCTCCCTTACTTAACTCATTTAGCTAAATTTTCATTAGAGACTCTTCATAAGCAGATTGAGTTAGGTGAGGGGAAGTAGATGTGTCTCCCATGCAATGAATTTCTTGATTCGCTTCCTCATTTTCTCCTTCTTCATCATCAACTATATTTTTTTGAAGAGGGGTCTGAAACTTTTGATCTTCTCTATTCCTCTGATCTCTTTGAATAATTTGAGGTGCATTATTTTGTCTTCTGAAATTGTTTCTATTTCCAAAATTTTGTGTATTTCTATTGTCGTTTCTCCCCTCAAGTTCCAGTTTTTCCATTTCTATAGAAAGTGACTTGACTAACTTAGTCAATTAATCAACCTCAGGGTTAGTTACTAAAGCATCATAAGTGAAATATTTTTCTTTTTGTTTCCTCCTATCCCTATCAGATTTGCCTCTTAATTTATATGTTGCCAATATGTTTGATTCCACTTCTAGAGCAACATCTTGCATATGGGCTAGTGAAGTAGATCTCCTCTCTCTTAATAGAAGACAAAACTCAGGGTCAAAGGAACTAGCATAGGTTATTTTGGCATAATTTTCAATAGGCTTGATCTCGGTAGGAATTTTATTATACATTTTATTAAACCTTTTTGAAAAATTTGATACTGATTCACCTTCTTTTCTTTTGAGAGCCCCAAATTCTGTAATATAATATAGAAAATCCTTCTTGTCACCCCAATGCCTTAAAAAGGAATCATCAAGGGATTCAATCCCAACAATTGATCCAGGAGATAAACTCCTAAACCATTTTCTAGCCTCACCATCAAGACTTTGTACAAAAAATCTCATTCAAACATCCTCATTCTTAATATTCAGATTATTAGCATAACTATAAAGTTGCAAGGTGTTCCTCTGCAGTGATATCCTCTTCTCCTATGAACTTGGGCATGTAATTTAGGTAATATCCTATTGGGAGAGAATTCATAGGTTGAGGAAGCACCAGAGGGGCATACCTAGCNCAAGATGTATGTACAATTTTCTTTTTATTACGGACTACAATCCTTGGGGTTTTTCAACAACAACTGAATAGAGTACAAATATACAAGATCACTAGATCTATAATGAAAGACTCATCTTACACCCTTAGCACCAACTAATATGAGGCAACAATCCTCAACATATATCAATCTGTACCATAAACAAGTGCATCAACCATGCACCAACCTGTGCTAAACAACCTGTAATCAACCTATACCATAAACAAGTGCATCCAACCATGTACCAAGTATATACCAATCATGTGTAAACTACTCATAAAAAATTACTCATCAATATGTACCAAAATCATTAACTATACACCTCATGTATGTGCCAACTCATCAACTGCTTGTCTCAACCATGACTAGTTTTGGATTAGTCAACAACCCTAACTTGAAATAATCATAACTTTGTACTTGTAATGAATAAATATCTAAAACTGATATACAATTTTATTAAATTTGTTTTATACAATTCCTCCATGTTTCACTACTTTGAATCTCTCATAAAAGGAGTTATAGGAAAAATGTCATACCTTGCTGAATTCTGGCTTATTCTAGAGAGCGACCTTGTAGAGCGTGCCCCACACGGAATAGTTTTTGAATCAATCTAAAAATATTACAAAAAATAATAAAGACTATAATATAACAAACACAATTGGTCTCACTGAATTTGGATATGTTATGAATAAGTTATGACGTTTGTACCTGAAACACCTGTTTTAGACTAGTTTCAGAACTAACCACAAACCCTATTTTCCACAGAGTGTATCTCCAAAAATACAACGACCCAAAAGCTGATTTGTTTACCACATATACTTGGATATGTTTTCTCAATGGAATATCAATCTCATAGTCTGAATCATTATATAAAAAAATTTATTGCGAAAATGGTGAGAAGACCTTTAAATAACATGCCTTAGAAAGCATCATGAAAAAACTTTATCCTCCCTTGAATTCCGTCCCTCTTTTCTTCACCTTACCTCTGAATTTTAGCTTATATATCCTTTTGTTACCTCAGTCACCAATAGATATTCAATATGCTGAAATTTTCTACACAAAAAATGCTCAAGAAGCTCTCCATCAACACTCCAAAAGATATTCTCACAAGAAGCTCTCCATTGATCCACAAAAAGGATGATCTACAAGAGACCATTTCTATATTATTTATACTTTCATCCTCTAGGTCACTTAACCCACTTTTAGGTAAATTAACCCATTTATAGGTCAGTTAACCTATTTTCCTTATTTTAGGTTTAACCACTTTCCATAAATAGAAAGTTCTTCAATACTTTATCATTTAAATATTCCTTCTTGATTTTGTCACCTTACTTTATCATTTCTTGATTTTGTCACTTCTCTTTATTATTT
>JZKD02S0692373.1:46183-61247 GCA_000966675.3 Picea glauca
GTCACTTTGACTTCTTTGACCTTGGGGGCTTCAAGCCTTCATGTGGGGGTCCTTCATATTCATAAGGCCATAACTCTCAAACCATGAGGAGTTATGTGACATTCCACATACCACTGGAAATGGCATGACAAGCACTATCCATCTAGGATAGTTTCACCAAAAATTTCCTTGATCTTCATCTCATTGTTCCACATACAAGCATGGATCCTCCAACCATTCTTCTAGGATAACTCAATCCACAAAGCGTCTTCCCGTGAGGGATTTCACCATAAGGGGACAACTTTGGAGTTCATCCATTTGTGCACCTTATCAATCATGATAAGACAATAACGAGTCATCTATACATGTTTCCAAGAATGCATCATATACCAATGAAACCACATCGATCCATATTCATCAGGTATCAATGAAAACTCATTGATCCATCTTTATCATATCAATGACAAGTCATTGATCCATCTTCATTTATGCATTCTCATCAAGGACAATACATATTATCAATCATAAATCAATCAATCCTTTGGCATCATTCAATCACTTGACATCAATCAATCAAACCATTGGCATCAATGACAACATGATCCAACAAATAGCACACCAACAAAACCCTGACTACCAACCCTTTTGACAACATCGACGAAGCAGGTGAAGTCTCACCCGAGGTAGAAGTAGGGGTGGTTACAGGACACAGGTGTCTGTAACCAGGTTGGGACACAGATCTATGATAATAACACTTCGCAGAGTATTATGTTAACACTTAGGAAGTGACATACATTAGTTCATTAACCTTATTAACACCGAAAAACATACCCAAGGATAGATCTAGCATAGTAATAACCAAGATTATGCACCTTAAACACTTAGCACTTAGCACTATGAATCAGATCTAACATTTTAACATAAGCAAAGAATTAAATAAGAATATACATATCCATTACACATCTAATCTGAGAACTAAGAAAAACATAACAAAGATAATCATTGCACCAAGAAAACCATAAGACACCAGATATACACGGTTCAACCCAGTGTGGGGCTACGTCCACCAACTACTTCGCCTCTTTATTATTTGCCAATCTCTTACATTTAGTTACTCTTGTGCACTAAGCCACAGAGTCAAGATTCGCACCAAATAGGATATCTGTGCACTGAGCACTAGATTCTCCTTCCAAAACTAGGTCAAGACACCAAGCTATCTCTCTATCAAGCACAAATCCTTAACACATAGACACTCCTTTGCACAAAGAAGATTTTTTCGCATAGAACTGCATTCACTTCGCTTGCTAGATAGCTACTTTTACAATACAATATTCTTTATTTATATCTTACAAACCCTTACAATAAGGCATAATCATGGGAAAACCCCATGGGTCGACATCCCATAAACCAGTTACGAAAATCCTAGAGTATCCTTTACTGGATCCACTTAACCCTCAAAATCAGTGATATTCACGATCTCAGCTCCACCCAGGTTCTCCTTCCTCGACCAATGTGTCAAAGTCCAAAAGTGGGTCAAATCGAACCAAAGTTTTCCCAAAACTTGTTCAAGGGTCAACACTCTGCATCTCTAAAAACTAATAATTCTTCAATTTTCATATCTTTAGCAACCCTCATCCCCAAAACTAGGGCCTCATATTCTGCAATGTTGTTTGTGGTTTCAAATTCTAACTTGAAAGACAAAGTTATGAATTCTTGAGAGGGGGAAATGAAAACAACTCTAACACTAGCACTATGTTTAGAAGATGTCGCATCAGAAAACATTTTCCAAGTTTAAGCACCTTGTTTGACTATTTCACATGTTGTTGGTGATGGATTTCTAATTTCCAGAGGTGAGTGAGGAAGATCAGTGAGCTGTAGAATGATAGATACCAAATTAGTGTCAACAGAATAAATAGGATGGTTCATGGGATTACCTTCATCACTAATAATATAAGCCAGTTGTGCTTCTCTATACAACCTTATGTCTTCACCCCCAAAGACTGGTATTGTGGCATAAGAGAGATCCATCTGCAATGTCCCTCCCAACCTTTTAATCCATGATCTAAACAATAACATCCCAAAATTTGGGGGGACATATGAAACTACAATACCCATGACAATACTCTTCATGGGAAGTTGAAAGAGAGTAACAACCAAATCTTTAATCAGCCTAAGGAATTTCACTTTTCTTGAATCAAAAGAATATAGATCATGATATGCTTTGGTGATCTCTAAACCCAGATCATCCATGATATTTTTAGGAATTAATTTAATGGATGCACCTAAGTCCATTATGAAATTGTGTAATATCTTATCATGTACATTCAATGAGGTATAAAAATGAGGAGAGGAGTCATCCCCATCTTCTACTAAGGGCCCCAATATAACTGCAGGTTTTTCATCTTGCAAATTTATTGAATCTATTAAATGGGAAGAAAAATTAGGCTACAGTATTTTAGAAATGGACTTCTTGAAATCTTCATTATTTATCAACTCTAGGAATGGGACTGGAATTTTTATCTTTTGGATATCATTCTCAAAGTTAAAAGAAGATGCAGATTTCAAAATTTCTTTAATTTCTTGAATAGGGGCTTAAACCATAGGTTGATTATTTTGTTCTTCATTTCCTTTCTTTGGTGCGGCCACCGTTTTAGTAGAGGGTTCTGATTTTTTAGGATGATTGGATGTACTAGGATTTCCCTCTTTCTGTTTTGACCTCAAGTTTCACTTATTCTAATTTTCATTTGTTTTCTCTCCCTTACTTAACTCATTTAGCTAAATTTTCATTAGAGACTCTTCATAAGCAGATTGAGTTAGGTGAGGGGAAGTAGATGTGTCTCCCATGCAATGAATTTCTTGATTCGCTTCCTCATTTTCTCCTTCTTCATCATCAACTATATTTTTTTGAAGAGGGGTCTGAAACTTTTGATCTTCTCTATTCCTCTGATCTCTTTGAATAATTTGAGGTGCATTATTTTGTCTTCTGAAATTGTTTCTATTTCCAAAATTTTGTGTATTTCTATTGTCGTTTCTCCCCTCAAGTTCCAGTTTTTCCATTTCTATAGAAAGTGACTTGACTAACTTAGTCAATTAATCAACCTCAGGGTTAGTTACTAAAGCATCATAAGTGAAATATTTTTCTTTTTGTTTCCTCCTATCCCTATCAGATTTGCCTCTTAATTTATATGTTGCCAATATGTTTGATTCCACTTCTAGAGCAACATCTTGCATATGGGCTAGTGAAGTAGATCTCCTCTCTCTTAATAGAAGACAAAACTCAGGGTCAAAGGAACTAGCATAGGTTATTTTGGCATAATTTTCAATAGGCTTGATCTCGGTAGGAATTTTATTATACATTTTATTAAACCTTTTTGAAAAATTTGATACTGATTCACCTTCTTTTCTTTTGAGAGCCCCAAATTCTGTAATATAATATAGAAAATCCTTCTTGTCACCCCAATGCCTTAAAAAGGAATCATCAAGGGATTCAATCCCAACAATTGATCCAGGAGATAAACTCCTAAACCATTTTCTAGCCTCACCATCAAGACTTTGTACAAAAAATCTCATTCAAACATCCTCATTCTTAATATTCAGATTATTAGCATAACTATAAAGTTGCAAGGTGTTCCTCTGCAGTGATATCCTCTTCTCCTATGAACTTGGGCATGTAATTTAGGTAATATCCTATTGGGAGAGAATTCATAGGTTGAGGAAGCACCAGAGGGGCATACCTAGCAGCCACAATGGTATCCATTCTATTCCGAGGAGGATTGTCCCCTTCCATTTGATTAGGAAAAGGTGGATTATAAATTCTACGAGAAGTAGGAGGTGATTTGATAGGTAACGTTGCAATCTGTCTATCAAGTATCTTAGGGAAAGGAAGAGTATAATATGGATTAATTCTAGCCTTGACAAAAATTGGTTGGGCCTTGGATATGGATGGGGGAAACTCAAGAGAAAATGAGGTTCCTTATTCTTTAGTCAAAGCAAATTTGAAAGAATGGGGAGAAGGAGAACCTAAGAAAGAAAAATATTCCAGACTCTCAATCCTAAACCAATTTACAACTTCATAGGATTGAATAACATCAACTTTTTCAATACTTTATTCTTTCATCTCAGGAGAAAAAGATGAATATTCTAAAGGGAAATCACCTAGTTTAGACTTTACAGGAGTTTTAGCAATAGAAAAATGAGAAAAATGAGAAAAAACAACAGGTGTATGGAAAACAAAGTTAGGTAAATTTCTAGAAGTACCTGAGGATTTGGAAGAGGAAGATCCTTGCAAAACTTTTCCCTTCTTCAACATTTTTTCTAAAGTAGGTTTAGGTACAACCAGAGGTGACTGTGGATTTAACCTCGTGTGTCTACCTTTGGGAGCCATAGATGAAATTTGGAGTCACCGGGCGCAATCTACATTCTTTTGTTTACTCATTATCATGCACCATCAAAAACAATAATTTTTCTTGTTGTACAACCCAGGAAAATGTCTTCAATCCATTCCTCGACAATGGTGCCAAAAATGTTAGCACTAGAAGTCACACTTAGAATGTTGTAAGTGAAATCCCAATGCCCATCATAATATTAAAGTTAAGTGTTTATGATAAGGTGGAAAATGGATGAAAAAATCATAAAAAGAATGTCAATCACAACTTGCTCCATACAATATGCACCATGAAATAAGGCTTTGAGTAACTTGGATTGAGATTTAAGAAATAAGATGAGTAGGTGGAAGACTTAATAAGAAAAATGTAATATTCCTATCATCTACATTAGGTAGTATTGACAGACATATGAAGAAAACCCTATGAAATAAGAAATTATCATAATCAAAGAGAAAACTTTGATATAATTATAAACAGTATCACAACAGATCCTTCATTGCAACAAAGATACAATTCAGCCAAATGAATCATTCAATAGACTGTAATCATAATTAGATAGAAACAAGATTATAAAGAGCAAGATTGATTTCTATTATCCAAAGTGTGTTAGGTATGGTACATACAATAGGAGTGGCGCAACCCTACCAACCCACAGGTCGGAAGTCCACACACACAGGATCGTTCTTCTTCCACTGGCCCAAAGAGCTCTCGACAATTGGCTCTTCTATTTCCTCTTCGGGAAAGTCTGCACCCACAACAAACTTCGGTGAGTCTCCCTCCACACTTTGAGAGATTGGACCTCACGGTTCGCGAGTCCCTGTGGTCAAGCACTCTGTGCCTTCAGACCTCCAAACACCGATATGCTGAGTTCCGAAAAGAATGTTGGAACCTTAATGTTCTGCCTTCCCCAAACAATAATCGACAGTTTTGGATCTTCCCTTTGATCCAACGGTCAGTGTGACTTTGCAACTTCTCCTCCCAAATCTTCAACTCTTCACCTTCCGAGACCCGAACTTCCGATGTGCCTAAGCACTCGTCACAACTCACCACTCACAAGTTTGTGAGTTGAAACTCCCAACTCTTGCTTCCAAATCTTGTGATATACGAAATGTTGATACGGGAACGCTCCTCCTCTTGTCAGCGCTCTCCACATGTGACCACCGGCTAGGCCTAGCTCTAGCACTTTTCACTTCTCATCGCTTCGTGAGTTTCTATGTTGAACTCCCGGCTCTTGTCTCACGAATCCCTGAGACACGAGAGGTCAACGGGGTATTGAATTCTTTCAACAAACGACACACGTCCACCCATCTCTTTCACGGGCCCACCTCGGACTTCACAATTTTGTGAATCCAAATGTCGAAGCTTCAGTCCTTCGACCTACAAATTATTGAAATGAACTTTCACGAGTAGATCCAATGGTCCTCACTGGCGTGAATCTACGTCCCTCTCTCTCCTGAGCTTCCTCTTGTAGAAAACGACCACCGTAACCTCCTTGCTCCTCTGTGAGATCTGACGGCTCGTAGGACTTCACGAATTCTCTATGGAGAATCTCGATCGTCTTCTTCTCCCTTTAAGAACTTATGCACTCTTAAATAGAATGTTTTACCATGGAACTTAACCGCCTGCAACATAAACTTGTGACGCCTCCTTTCAACGCCTCAAGGCACCAACCTTCTGTGCTTTTCTTCGATAACTGCAAAGATTCTATCCCTCCTAAGCTTTGTCCAACTCCAAGTGTTAAAGAAGACTCCTGTATGCACTCCTTGTGGAAAATTCTTCAATTACTTCAAAGAATTGAAGTCCTTCGACTCTGCACACTCCCTGTAGCAGTAGTCCTTCAACAATTTCCTAGGTTCACAAACTTTGAGACTTTACTCGGCCTGCGCACACCTTGCATAGCTCCTATGCTAAATTTTAACTTCTGCAGGAGTGGGAACAACATTGACCCTCCTGAGTTTTCAGAGATAAAACTCTGAACTCTTGTCAACACACTCCTTGCAGACAATTCAACTGTAATCCTTCCAGGAACTCTTGCTCAGATAGAGAAACAATTGAAACTCATTTCCCTTTCTCTCTCTCTAACCTCAAACACAAATCATGAAATCATATAAACAACATATAAAGCAAATGTATAATAGAAAGTAAACATCCATGAGCATAGCATTCAACATGCATACACAGAGAACCAATATGACACCATGAATTTGAACCGAAGCTCTTTCTATTAATTCAAATCTTTGTACATGGGTTTTTTTAACTACAGATCTCTGCTCTCTTCTCTATGCTCTATGATCATAATAATCTTACAACCATACAATGAGGGTGTCTATATCCTGTTTCCCTCTTGTGCTCTAAAACTGTCTAATCTAAGCATTAAATTATATCTACCTACATTCATTACACATAAAGGATCCTATCTACTATGGATGAGAGTGGATCGCTCAAGGTCCTTTTACAATAATACAAGCATGCCTCCACTTAATGACCTCATTAATACTTCAAAAACATTTTTCAAAAAATGTGCTCGGTTCTTTTCCAGCTGTCTCTTATCTCTGCGTTGGCTCGCTGCTGGCCATGCTTGCACGCCCTTGCGATGCTCCTGCATCATACTCCCTTGCTTGAAAATTTTCACGGGCTCCTATCCATGAGCTCACACACAGTCTGTCCATGCTTCTGGATTTCTGCTTCATTCTCCCAGCTGGCATCTTCAACTGGATGGCCCTTCCACTTGACCAAGTATTCAAAGTATTTCTTTTGCCTGGTCTTATCAACAACTCTTTTGTCCAGTATGCGCTCCATCTGCAGCTTTTGTGCAGCTGGCATTTGTTTTTCCATTGAATCTCTAGTCGTTCACTACCTGCCCCTACTTCCTCATCTTTAGAAGGGTGTAAAAATGAGACATTGAATATTGGAGAAATTTTGATCCTATCGGGTAATTCAATCTCATATGCATTCGCCCCAAATTTCTTCAAGACCTTACATGGTCCAATTTTCTTCATCTTTAGTTTATTATATGTTCCACTCGGGAACCTTTCCTTTCTCAGATGTGCCAGAATCAAATCACCAACCTCAAATTGAAGTTGTCTCTTGTGTTGATCTGCTCTCCGCTTATATTCTTGGCTCGAACTCTACAATTGTTCCTTCACCTGGCTGTGAAGTTCCTTCATCGCCTCTGTGAAATCTTCTGCACTAGCACTCCTAGTCGCAATCTGTTCTGAATCCCTCAGCTCAGAAATTCCTCTCGGCTACATGCCATAGACAATATGAAATGGACTCTATCCTGTGATCTTGTTGATTGAATCGTTGTAAGAAAACTCCGCCTATGGTAATATGTTGTCCCACTAGTTGTGGTGTTCTGTCACCAAGCTCCTCAGCAAGTCTCCCAGACTTCTGTTCACAACTTCTGTCTATCCATTTGTCTGAGGATGATAAGCTGAACTAAACGACAAGTTTATTCCCATATTTTTCCATAAGGTTCTCCAAAAGTGTCCTATGAACTTAGTGTCTCAATATCAAACTATTCTCTTTGGTAAGCTGTGAAGTCGAATGACTTCTTTGAAAAAAAGGTTCACAATGTGAGTTGCATCACTAGTTTTCTGACATGGAATGAAATGTGCCATTTTGGAAAATCTATTCACCACCACAAAGATTGAGTCAAACCCTCTTTGTGTTCTTGGAAACCCCAATATGAATTCCATGTTGACTGCATCCCACGACCTCTCAGGTATGGGTAACGGTTGATAAAAACCTGCATTCTGCCTCTTTCCTTTTGAATGTTGACAAATCCTACATCTGTTCACGAATATTTTGATGTTTCTCGCATTCTTGGCCAAAAATATGACTCATTCAACTTTGTGAATGTCTTTTCATGACCGAAATGTCCGACCAATCCTCCATTATGTTTCGCTTTCAGCAAATTCTCCCTCATGGAGCATTTTGGAATACAAAGTTGATTACCTATAAATAGTAATCCTTCCTGGATCATGTATTCTGCCCATTGGCTTCTATCCCTAAGAATTGGATTCTCAACTACTTCATACGCCTCTTTAAAATCTAGATCATCTCTGTACATGTCCCTGAGATCATCAAAACCCAATGTTTTGACTCTGAACTCCTGCAATAGAAAACATTTCCTACTCAAAGCATCAACAACTTTGTTAGCAGTACCATAAATATGTTTAATCACAAAAGTGAAATTTTGCATATATTCAACCCATTTAACATGTCTTTGATTCAACTTCTCATGTTGAGTCACAAATTGCAATGCATGATTATCACTATACAAGACAAAATCCTTAGGGATCAAGTAGTGTCTCCATTTTTTCAATGCCTGAATGATAGCATAAAAATCCTTATCATACATGGAGTATTTCACTTTCACTTCATTTAGCTTCTCGCTGAAGTATTCTATCGGCCTGTCTTCTTGAATCAAGACTGCCCCTATTGCAAATCCACCTGCATCGCATTTCACTTGAAATGTCTTTTGGAAATCAGGCAACACCAAAATTGGTTGTTCCATGATTTTCCTCTTCAATAGATTAAAACTCTTCTCAACCTCTTCCATCCAGTGAAAAGATGTGTGTCTCTTCTTTACTATATCCATCATCGGTGCACTAATTCCATTGAAATTCCTGATGAACTTCCAGTAGAAACTAGCCAATCCATGAAAACTTCAAACTTCAAAGATATTCTTTGGTGACGACCAATTCTTAATTACCTCCACCTTATCTGGATCCATCCTCAACTTATCTACAGAAATAAAAAACCCCAAATAAATGAGCTTTGTCTTCATGAATGAAGATTTCTTCATATTTATCAGTAGCTTCTCTTGTTGTAACCTCTGCATCACTGTAGCCAAATGTTTCAGATGCTCTGCCTTTGTTTTACTGAAAATCAGTATGTCATCAAGGTACACAATGACAAATTTTTTGATGAAATCCTTCAGGACTTCATTCATCAATCTCATGAAAGTACTCGACGCGTTTGTTAAACCAAACAACATGACAAGTCATTCATATAACCCTTCATTAGTTTTGAATGTTGTCTTCCATTCGTCACCTTCTCTCATGTGAATCTGATGATAACCACTCTTCAAGTCAATCTTCGAAAAAAATTTGGCCCCACTCAAACAATCCATCAGATCATCCATCCTTGGCAATGGAAATCTGTACTTGATGGTTATTTTTTTGATTTCCCTTGAGTTAGTACACATCCTCCAACCTCTGCCTTTCTTCGGACTGAGTACTGTCGGAATAGCACATAGACTCAAGCTTTCTCTGACCAAACCTTTGTCCAACAAATCCTGGACTTGTCTTTTGACCTCTTCATTCTCTTGCGGCATCAATCTATATGCTGCTTTGTTTGGAAAAATAGCTCTAGGTATGAGATCAATTTGATGTCTTATACTTATAATCGGTGGCAACGAACGAGGTAGTTCATCCACTACTATGTTAGCGAACTCTTCCAGTAGTTTCTGAATCTCTTCTGGTAAATCATCTACCCTTGTGCTAGTTAAAACAATCTTTGGCTTCTTGATCACAATGAATTGTGGTTCCTCCTTCTTCTTAACCTCTGTAAGAAGTTCCTTCCCACTCATGAGAAGTACAGTGTTGCTTACCTCTGGTTTTATTTCTTTATCTTTGATTGGCAACAACATGTGAGTTCTCCCATTTTTCTCTAGGGTGTATGTGTTCATTCTCCCGCCATGAATCACATTCTTGTCATATTTCCATGGTCTACCCAGCAATAGATGACAAAAATCCATAGAAATAACATCACAGAGTATTTCATCTTTATACCCTCCTATCTTAAATTCAACTAAACATTGCTTAGTGACATTTACCTGATGTCCTTTTTGCAACCAAGAAACTCTGTATGGGCTTGGATGATCAATCATCTCTAGCTCCAGTTTTTCTACCATCTCTATAGAAACAATATTATCCATGCTACCACTATCTATAATAACTTTACATTTCCAATCTTTGGTTTTGCACACAGTACGAAAAAGTCTGTTTCTTTGGACTGAACTCTCCACCTCCTTCTCTGGTGTTAAAAGATCTTTTTGCATCATCAGTGATCTTCCACCTTCAGCATCCTCTGCCTCACCATTTCATCTTTTTTCTTCGGAAATGTGAGTCTCTCCTTCCTCTTTCTTCTTGGTTGAACATTCATAAGAATTGTGTTCGACCTTTCTGCACATGAAGCATGTTATCACTCCACCTCTTCCTCTTCCTCTACCTCTAGTACGAGGAAAATTTTTGTTATCAACATACTCTCCTCTCTTATCATTATATTGACTTCTCTGTCCAGCATATTGCCCTTTCTGTGAGCTTCCACCTCTCTCAGTCTGAGGTTTCTTCTATTCTTCCTTAGGCTTTTGATTTCTATCTTGGATGACTGATTTTCCCCTGGCTTGACTTCTGCCTCAGCCTCTTTGACCTTGTTTTTAGATCAGCTTCTCTTCCACCTTTAGAGCCATTTGATAATCATATTCCACCATTCGGATGGTCATCATGCTCATCTCATCCTGAATTTCGTATCTCAGGCCATTCATATACCTGGCAACCTTTTTGTCATTACTTTCATGATGACCTACTCTGATGTTCAGCCTGTAGAACTCTTCAGTGTACTCTTTCACTGTCATCAGCTTCTGTCTCAAGTTCTGCATCCTTCAAAATAGAGTAATTTGGTAATCTCTAGGAATAAATTGTTCTTTCATCTTTGTGATCATCCTATCTCAACTCTTGATTTTCTGCTTACCTTGGCAACGTCTGTCAGCTTGTAGTTCATCCCACCATAATGTTGCATGTCCTTTAAGTCTCGTGATAGCATGTTTAACCTTCTTGTCTTCTTCGACATCTTCATAGTCAAAATATGTGTCCAGAGCTCTAATCCAATCTAGAATCTCTTCAGCATCCAAGTTTCCTTCATAAACTGGAATGTCCATTTTGTCTCTTGCACTCATTCTTGCAACATCTCTAATCAAGAGTTCATGTGTTGCATCTTCTGCTGTGACTTCTTCTTCTTCATGTTCAACGCCATCTTCACTTTCAGACTCACTGACATCTCCAATATCATCTCTATGCCTTTGTTTTATTTCCATGTCCACGAGTCTGGCGTGAATGTCATGCAGGTCTCTTTCCACTTCTGGATTTGGCACCTACCTGCCCCTTCCTTCTGGCATTTCCCTATCCTCTGGCGGATCGAGTGTTTGCCTATATCTTCTCCTCGGTGGCATAGCTGAAATTCCTTCTCGCTTTTCCTGCTTGAAATATACAAACAAGAATCAGGCTCTGTTACCACACCTGGCGCAGCCCTACAAACCCGCAGGTCAGAAGTCCACGCACACAGGATCATTCTTCTTCCACTGGCCCAAAGAGCTCTCGACAATTGGCTCTTCTATTTCCCCTTCGGGAAAGTCTGCACCCACAACAAACCTCAACGAATCTCCCTCCGCACTTCGGGAGATCAGACCTCACAGTTCGCGAGTCCCTATGGTCAAGCACTCTGTGCCTTCAGACCTCCAAACACTGATATGCGGAGTTTCAAAAAGAATGCTAGAAATTTAATGTTCCAACTTCCCCAAACAATAATCGATAGTTCTGAATCTTCCCTTTGATCCGATGGTCAGCGCGACTTTGTAACTTCTCCTCCCAAATATTCAACTCTTCACCTTCCAAGACCCGAACTTCCGATGTGCCTAAGCACTCGTCACAACTTGCCACTCGCGAGTTCATGAGTCGAAACTCCAAACTCTTGCTTCCAAATATCTCAATATCCAAAATGATGATACAGGCACACTCCTTCTCTTGTCAGCACCTTCCGCGCGTGACCATTGGCTAGGACTAACTCTAGCACTTTTTGCTTCTTTCCACTTCATGAGTTTTGATGTCGAACTCCCATATCTTGTCTCACGAATCCCTGAGACACGAGAGGTCAACGGGGTATTGACTTCTTTTAACAGACGACACGTGTCCACCTGTCTCTTTCATGGGCCCATCTCGGACTTTGCAATTTTGCGAATCCAAACGTCGAAGCTTCGGTCCTTCGAACTACAAATTCCTGAAATGAACTTTTGCGAGTAGATCCAACGATCCTCGTTGGCATGAATCTACGACCCTCTCTCTCCTGAGATTCCGTTTGTAAAAAAATACCACTGTAACCTCCTTCCTCCTCCATGAGATCTGATGGCTCACGGGACTTCACGAATTCTCTATGGAGAATCTCGACCATCTGCTTCTCCCTTTAAGAACTTTTGCACTCTTAAACATAATGTTTTACCATGGAACTTAACCGCTTGCAACATAAAATTGTGACACCTCCTTTCAATGCCTCAAGGCACCAACCTTCTGTGATTTTCTTCAACAACTATGAATATTCTATCCCTCTTAAGCTTTCTCCAACTTCTAGTCTTAAAGAAGACTCCCGCACGCACTCCTTGTGGCAAATTCTTCAATTACTTCAAAGAATTGAAGTCCTTCGACTCTGCGCACTCCCTGCAGCAGTAGTCCTTCAACAATTTCTCAGGTTCGCAAACTTTGAGACTTCACTCGGCCTGCACACACCCTGTATGACTCTTGTGCTAAATTTGCACTTCTGTGGGAATGAGAACAACGTTAACCCTCCTGATCTTTTAGAGATAAAATTATGAACTCTTGTCAATGCACTCTTTGCAGACAATTCAACTGCACTCCTTGTATGAACTCTTGCTCAAATAGAGAAACAATTGAAACTCATTTCCCTTTCTCTCTCTCTAACCTCAAACACAAAGCATGAAATCATATACACAACATATAAAGCAAATGTATAACGAAAAGTAAACATCCATGAGCATAACATTCAACATGCATACACAGAGAACCAATACGACACCATGAATTTGAATCGAAGCTCTTTCTATTAATTCAAATATCTGTACATGGATGTTTTCAACTATAGATCTCTGCTCTCTTCTCTATGCTCTATGATCATAATAATCTTACAACCATACAATGAGGGTGTCTATATCTTGTTTCCCTCTTGCGCTCTAAAACTATCTAATCTAAGCATTAAATTATATCTACCTACATTCATTACACATAAAGGCTCCTATCTACTATGGATGAGAGCGGATCGCTCAAGGTCCTTTTACAATAATACAAGCATGCCTCCACTTAATGACCTCATTAATATTTCAAAAACATTTTTCAAAAAATGTGCTCGGTGATTTTCCAGCTGTCTCTTATCTCCGCGTTGGCTCACTGTTGTCTATGCTTGCACACCCTTGCAATGCTCCTGCATCAAGGAGGTACTCTCTTCTACATATATAACATCAAAAATATGAGTCTCTCTCACACCATTCGAACCCTCTTTCAGTATTACAATTTTTATCTTATATCCCATACTGTCATTGACATATTTACAATTCGAATAAAAAATCCTTCATAGGATTCATGTGCCTAAATATGATGTGGCTACAATTGTACAAAAAAAAAAAATAGAATGCTATATTTCAGGATGATGTTGGCAACGTTTGAAACATCTTCTTTATGGCTGATGAGGTGTCCATTTGAGTGCATTTCCTTTGGCATGTGGCCTCCCACCTCGCAAATGATCTTCAAAAAACTGGTACGCATCCATATTGACATCTGGCATTTGTTAATCACTCCAAAAAATACAAAACATGAGTTCGTAGTGCCAGTTCATAGCGCTTGTCTGATACAACCATTTCATAGTGTCAGGCACTGTGAACTTGCTTGTAGTGGCTTATTTGATTTTAAAAAGCATTAAAACATCCAAAAACTATCTCAAGTGTCCCAAAATGTTGTAACAACTTCATAATCTTGGTACATGACTAGAAGAAAACATCCCAGTAGCTAATGATGGTTTACAAAACATAGCCATCCTCAAAAGTTGTAAAATTGCATAAAACAGGAAACTTGACCAAAAGTGATATTGGTTAAGGAGGTTCAACATCTTCATTTTTTAACTCTGGAGATTCTCCTGGTAGCAATGTTACCCAACGTGGCCATACTTCTCTTGGAAAAATTTTCTTTAAAAGGTTGTAGTTTTGCCTTTAACTTTATGATCTGAGCTTGATGAGATATGTTTTGTCTATAGATATTTCTAAGTTTCTTGTGGAGGGGAAGGAACATTTTGGCTATAAATTTGGCCTTATCAATGGTCTCATAGTATGCGCTCATCACCCCCTTGATATTCTTCCTTGAATCTAAGTCTTCTTTCTTTATTTTACCAGCCTTATCCCTTGCTTCTTTAAGTTGTCTCTTGAGCCTCTTGAAAGTAGGATTACTTTCAAGTTGAGGAGTAATCATATCAATAATTTCAATGGGCTGCTCAAGAGATTTGGATTTACCTTTCCTTAGGGTTGAAGTTTCTGCTACTTTATCCTTCACAAGAACATTTTTCTTGGTTGCTTCTCTAGTAAAAGGCCTCCTAGGATTAACCTTATCTGCAAAAATGGATGAAGGAAACACAAGTTTTCTTCCTCTCAGACCTATGGAATTACTTGAAGGGACTTCCATTGTTAAGAACTAAACATCAATATAGCATGGAAAAACCTCAGGAAAATTACTCAACGCCTTGAAACAGAGATAATTTCACATAATAATCCTCTTCGAGGGGGAAACCTCCTTTTACCCCACTTAAATGTTCAAGTACAAGATGATTCAAAATGAAAATGTCTCCTTGGTATATATAGGAGA
>JZKD02S0692373.1:61257-75016 GCA_000966675.3 Picea glauca
CTCCTTGGTATATATAGGAGACTAAGAGGTATAATTACAACTAATGGCCTAAAGACGACATAAATAAAATAACATTACTAATATAATATGCCCCAATTAAGGGGTAATGAGCCAACATTAGGGCTTAACATCCATAGGAGTGGGATCTTCCATGGGTGGAGCTTCCATGTGTGAAGGTTTTGAAGGCCCTCCTGCTTTTGTTTCATTTGTTTCTCTTTCATCTATATTAGTCATAGCACCCCTTTTCTTCTTGCTAACCTATGAACACACATTTCTCTCAACATGGATAGGGCTTTTTATGTTGGACTATGGAGTAAGGGAAACATTCAATTGAAACTCTGATGAAGTGAGGAATGTTTCCCATTCAGTATTTGTCTTTCTCAACTCTTCCATCAAGTATATTTTAGTAAGGACAGAGTGAAAAACACTAGTGTCTACTTTCTTAGATTTGGCTTGAACTTTGTCAGCCATCTTACCAATGCTTCTAAAGAGGTAAAAAGGGAGTTTCATTGCTTCTTTCCCTGTGAAGTGTAATAGTATCCTGATGTGGTATTGGTATACCATGTTAAATATACCCTCATAGGTGAAATACCTTTGGATAACCTTCTACATATTATAAAAAACTTGAAGCATGTGGCTTCTAAGTACCCCTTTGGACAAGTTGTCTCCCTGACACGATGGATTAAGGAATTCCTTGGAGAAGGAAGCATTTAATGACATTGCCTTCAACCACTTTTCTCCAATGATGGGTATCTATATTGCAACAAAGATGAAAAATTATGAAACTTCAAATTCTAACATCCCCACCTTGGTTTTGGTCCCATTGAAGTTGAGTGCAAATTCCCTTTCTACCTCTGGATCCCCCCTCTACATATTTTGACAAAAATCGATGCAACCTACCCTCTGAAAGGCTTCCCTGATCAAAGGCTCATAGTCAAGGAAGTGCATGTCATGGGGATCTATCCTAAAAATCTCCCCTCCCTTGTGATTTTTCTTATGATGTTGACTATCCATAACTGTTTCCGATAGAATGTTTCTCTATGAGTTTAATATCAACTAGATATGTGAAAGCAGGGAAAACAAGAAATTAGGATTTGATGATAAAATTGTTTTTAACAGGTTGTCCTTGTATAGGGATTTTTACACCTAGTTTTATACACATGAAGTATAATATAAGACACTCTTTAAATAGGAATAGTAAGGAACAACAATTGAGAATTATAATGAGAGGGAGACATGATAAATCTCTGCTAAATAGGGTTTTATCAGCATAAAATGGGTTAATAACATTAATATTGATTTCAACTTTAAACTTGCTTCAATCAGATGATCAACCACACTTTTCAAACTTGAGAGTGGTGCAAATTCACTCTTTTAATATTGAACTTTAAAGGGTGCAGAAGATAAAGACTTCAATAATGGTGGAACAGAGGGTTCACAACGCACTATTCACAACACCTAGTTTGTTGTGCCTGATTAGCTAGTGCACAACGTTGTGGGGTAATCAGTGAGACAGATAGTTTCTAAGCAGTGGAAAAAGGTAGATGAAGTCAAAGGAAGACAAGGATTGATGGAAAAGGCTCAAAAAATCATTTAGGTGAATTTTGAAAACCGGTAGCAAAGAATTTTACAGTTTGCAGTGCCAAGAGATAAACTAGCCAAAAACTTCTCTTCACCTTAAAACAACATGATAACCCTCATGGAGTACCTGGTATACTTGAGCTTGATGTAGGTGTTTGTGGATTTGAGAAGGGATGTATGCAAGCTATCAAACCTCAAACCCTTCTATTCAGCCAGTCCATAGTGCCAGTTCACAGCACCAGAGTAATAGTTCACAACACCTTATTCAAAAATGAATTGCATACTTCGAGGAAACTATTATGAAATCTGTGACATAATCCATGAAAAGTAGTTAAGTGTAGGCTCTGAAAAAAAGGAAATCTTCTTTGACACAATCCTTTAATTTGCAATGATGAAAAATTAAAGGATGAAGTACTTAGAGTATGTTGCGAACTCTCCTAGTGAGTTGGTAGCACATACACCCGACTATGAATTGACACTTAAACGGATAAATGGTGACAACATGGAGGTGTGACATGTCAAGGTGATGATGAAAAATGAAAAAATGTGACTCGCGAGAGTTTATTCACCTTGTCATGATAACAAAATACATAACCCAAAGACTCTAGACCAAGGAAAGACTTACTTTAGCTTATTCAAATCAAACTTTAAGTGATGACTATAACAAGAAAACATGAAAACCTATGACTTATGTAACTCTATGACTCAAAAAAAAAAACTAATATTATTGTTTGAGCCTTACAATTCTATGTGTTAATACATGGAACATGTATCCACTGATTAGATAATGGACACACAGGTCAAGGGAAATTTCTAGTATAGGATCCAGCCTTATCGGGTTGTCAAGGTAGGGCAAATCCTACACCAAGGCAAGTGTATGACCTGGGGCCAAATTCAATAGAATTTTCCTCACTTGATGGGGGAACTCAACGCAATAGATACTATTACTTCCTAAGGGGGGGGGACTGATCCAGGTGGATATTGGTGGCCACCCACCTATTCCAACTGGCTTCTCTTGACAATTTTTAGTTCATCGTGTTCTTTTGTACTTCTTTGTAATTGTGGGTTCTACACTTCCAGGGATGTGTGAAACCCTACACATATTCTAGGTGAATACTGGCAATTTCCCACCTAATCCAACTAGCTTATTTTGGAATTTTTCATGTCAGCACATATTTATGTACTTCCAAGGCTGTTTTGGGGCCCTAAACAATGTTTTTTTGGCTTGCCACAGTAAAAATGTAGATAA
The DNA here is from genome assembly GCA_000966675.3 of Picea glauca. Lineage (NCBI taxonomy): Eukaryota > Viridiplantae > Streptophyta > Pinopsida > Pinales > Pinaceae > Picea > Picea glauca. Next base: position 64,088 of record JZKD02S0692373.1, read on the forward strand.
AGTTAGAATTTGTCAGCATAATGTGTAGTTCTCGAGAAGACCTTTCCAATAGGCTATCACGTGGCTAAAAAGGAGGTCATATGAAAACGTTATGACCCTTGTAAGTTGAGGTACCAACTTACCCATGGGGGCCACATAACTTTTGGCATTTCATCTCCTAGGGTTAGGTTTTTGGATGTCTAGGGTTTATGAATTCATGAGTAATGTTAAAAGGGCCTTTGGATCCTCATTGTAATTTTTTATGCTTAGATGGATGCATGTAGAAGCCACATCTCTTCTCAGAGATAGCTACCACCATTCGAGAAAGTTGTTTCGGTTCTGCAGTTTTACAGTTTCAACCTATTTCATTTATTCACTAGAAGTTATTGTTCACTAGATATATGTTTTTGTTCTCTGTATCTTTGTGTTATTGTAATTTGTCTGTTATTCATTTTTTTCTTCTCATAAATCTGGATCAACAAGAGTGTTGAAGAGAGAGGAAGCTCCGCACCACCAATAAAGAAAGTTGAAGAGAAGTGTTCCAGGTTGTCGAAAAAGAATAATGAAGAGAAGGATAAGAATTATGAAAACATTCTCAAAAGAAGAGATCATGATCAATAAGAGTCAAAGAGGAATGAATTCATAATAATTGTATCTCCAAGAATACCTTCTACCTCCAAGCATCAAATAAGCTTCAATCATTGTGAAGTAAATAATAGAAGAGAATATCGTGATCAACTAAGGCATGAATTTAAAAGGACTTCATCACAAATATGATAATTTGCTCCTAGGTATCAAAGTTTATTTCTTGGTTATTATTTTACTTGTAATAACTTTAGACATAAAGTTGTATATTGCAGAGCATATGGAAGAAATGTTCAAGAAAGAGATGTTTATGTGTCCCCCTACAATGTTGAATGTTACAAATTCCACAACTATGGACACATAGCTCATAATTGTAGAAGGATGATGGAGTATTACTTGAAGGAAAACACTGATATCATATACATAAAGGTTTGAAGAAGAAAGAAAAAATAAGAAGAACAAGTTAATGAATGAATCCCAGAGATCATACTCACTGAAATTACAGAGTTGTAAAATTGTGACAAATCTATAGGAAAAGAGGAAGATGTTAAGATTCAAAAAGGAGATCCTGCAGTAGACTAGGTTTATATATTATTCTAAACAATTTGTCTTGGAGACTCCTAGTAAATGTGAATGTTGAAGAGGGGGAGTCTATGAAGAAACTATTATAGATTAGAGAACTATCTTTTGGGAAGTCTGAAGTGTTTGTTTTCATATTTTGGGAAGGAATATTCATAATGGTTTGATGACAGAGGTGCATAATGTTTCGTGATAGATTGGTTGATTAAGGAGTAGTTTTTGTAACATATCCCCATGCACATACGAAGGGGTCAGATGGTAGTTACAATGAATATCATTGGAACAATTGAGGGAAAAAATCATCATTGTATAGAGGATTCCAAGCATGTATTCAAGAAAAGATATATTCATTACAGATTCAAGAAAGTGTTCTTGTTGCAAATTTGTATAGTTTGATTTAGAGAATACTAGTGGACATATTTGATTCAGCTTGAGAAGCAGGAATATGTGGTGATCAATTGATAATTTTTTGGAGAAGCATTCATAATAATAAAGTGACAGATCGGTCAGCATTGTGTGCAGTTGAGTAGTAGAGTCATGGACATTTTTGTGACATATGAATAAAGATTAATTCATGAGATATTTGGCAGTTCTAGAAGACAATGCTTGACATAAGTCAGAGAATATGTGTGACAACGGATGAGCTTAGTAAGGATTGAAAAAAGGTATATGGACTCATTTTCACTGTTGTCATATGTTCAATAAGCATATGAATTAGAAAAATAAGCATATTGATAGGTGGAACCAACTAATCACAAGAAGGCAATCTGTGAGAGTCACAACAAGACACAGGGAGATAAACTATCAAGAGGATATCATTGAATGGTGTTGGTGATTATTTTATTGATTTCAAAGTAGTGAATAATACAAGACATGAAGAACACATCCTCCTTGGAAGCAGTGTAGAAGAAATGGGCAGTCACCTGAAGCTCAGTGAAGACATGACAAGCCATGAAGACTTGAAGTCAAGTGATGAAGGAACCTTGATGTGAGTTATTTTAATACATGTCAGTGGATTACAATAATAGGAAGTACCAATGGACAAGAAGCCTTATAAGATATGAAATATGTACAATAATCCCCACATTTATCTACACAACATCTTGCAAAGAAGACATGGGGAAACAAATTGCCAGGGGGACTTAGCCTTTTCCATTGATGTCAAAGGGGGGGAGAAAGAACAAAAGCATGAAGACAGGGGGAGCACATGAAGACAAGGGGAGAAATGGTCACATGGGGAGTATGAGTGTTTCCATCAACGTCAAAGAGGGATATTTTTGAAAAATTGGTAGTCATTGATGTCAACCTTAGAAGAAGTCCACAAGCCCCTAGAAGAGATGGGTTTATTTGAAGGATTCTCCAAAATGGTCCCCTTATGGAATAGATCTAAGAATGAACCTCATGGGAAGATGATTTGAATAAGAATAAAATAATCCCTATTTTTTAATAAAATAAGTTACAATGTATGGTCAAGAATCCATGAAAATATGGTTATGAATCCCCAAAGGTGTGGTCATGAAGCTTGACGTTTATTGAAGAAAAAGAGTATGAAGGACATTGAAAATGCATGCAAAACCTCCATAGATTAATATTCCTTGTAAATTTATTTCCAATTATAGGTGGAACACCATGTGGTTCCTCATGGTTGAGGAGAGATTCCCTCTTAAAGATGAAGCCCCGAAAGAAAGTGAAGAAGCCTCAAATCTAGCACAAGAATTACAAGTCGACCCTGAAGTCAAGTAAAGGAGGTACTTGGAAAAGTATAAATACACATTATAAATACACATTAAGAACCTATAATTTTCATCATTCAATCTCATGATCTCTTAGAAAAATATTGGTAGTGAATTTCAAATGGAATATGAAGTGAAGAAGGGTGAAATTCTAAGGGAAGATGAATTTTTGTGATGATGTGTTCTAAGGTATGTTCTTTAAAGGTCATCTTCCCATTTTTTCTATAACCTATAACTTGTTTTCTAGAATGATTCAGATAGAAAAAATTGGACACTATTGAGAATACATATTAGGGTACATGTGGTATTAATTTCAACTTCTGTTTCATTGTACTTTTGGAGATACACTCTGTAGAAGATAAGGTTTTTGACTAGTCCTGTAACTAGTCTCAAACATGTGTTCCGGGTAAAACAGTCATAACTTCTTCATAGAGGATCCAAATTATGTGAGACCAATTGAATTGGAAAGGGTATAGTCCTTATTATTTTTTATGTGCATTTCATAATCAAATATCAAATATTTTGTATGTGGAATGCTGTACAAGTTCGCTCTCCAAAATAGGCCAAAATTCTGGAAGGTATGCCATTTTCGCTATATCTCTTTTTCAGTGATGAATCAAGGAGATAAAATTGGAGGAATTTCAGAGAAGATATCAAAGAATATTGGGTACAAGTTTCATACCTTGATTCATTACAGGTACATATTTATAATTTTTGGAAGTTAGGGTTTGTGACTAATCTAGAAATTAGTCCCAAATAGATGTTCGAGATAAATTTAAGAAGTGATGTTGGGTTTTATATGTGGACCCATGTGAACCTAGTTTTGATGTATCAATGATAGTGAAAAAAAATTAATTGTAACAATGATAGTCTATATGGACCCGGTTTCTATGTGGACCCAGTTTCTAGGTGGACCCAGTTTGATGATGATGATGATGATGTATCAATGATAGTGAAAAAGATAGTGACAACACTTATCTTTAGTGACAATGACTTGTGAGCAACTTGACGTCAACATTTGGTGCATATTTGTGTGAGGGATGTGGAGAAGATTAGTGGAAAACCTAGAGCTGATATTGGACTAGACCATATTGTGAGAATAATTTTGAAATAAGGGTGGCAGTGTGGTGCAAGGTAGGAGATAGAGGTCTCCTTCAGGTCGGTGCCTGAGAAACAAGGGTGGTTGGGTGGTGCATGGGAATATTGGTGTCTTTAGTTAGTAGGTTGGTGCTTGCAGGGGATTTTAACTTCCTTTGAGTCGGTGCTCATAAATCCAGTGTGTTGGTTCCTCCTTTCAGTTGGTGTTGGTAAATAAGGGAGATGGAGCTTCCTTCAGGTTGTTGCACGTAAATCAAGGGATTGGTGCCTCCTTCCAGTTGGTGCTGGTAAATATTGGAATTTGGTGCTTCCCATGGTTGTAAAATTGAGATATATATTAAAATATTTTTGTGGTTTTCTCCCATTTGGGTTTCCACGTAAAACTTTCTTGTGCATTATGTATGATGTGATGCATTGTTGAATGGTACTATTAATTTTTAATGTTTACTGTTTATGTTAATAATGGTAAAAAATGATCAATATTGATTCACCCCCCCTCTCAGTATTGGTGAATATTCCAATGGTGGTATGAATATTTTATTCCCATTACCCTTGAGTTTGATTTTGTCTCTTTCTAAGGAGATAGTTTCTTTCATCTTTCTCCCCCAAGTTCGGTCGACCAATGATGTGTATGTAGGAATACCCTCGAACAAATTTATCACTTCAAAGTTGACTAGTTTTAGGATTCCCATATTAGTAGTCTCTGCATTTCCTAGTATCTCGATTGGTTCCATGAATCTTTGGTATGAAAGATTAAAAAAATTGGTATATCTTGTGAGATGAGGTCTCCCATATTGATCCATGTTTCTTTTGGGAGTATATTCACTTGAGATCCAAAGATGAATGTAGTTTGGGGAACCATATAGCCTTCTATCTCTAGATTGACTTGTGGCTGATAGTCATCAATAGTTTTGTCTTGTGATAGTCGTCTTAGATTTATTTATGAAATTTGTCCCTCTTTATATTCCTTCAAAATATTGAGCAATTCTAGTAACCTACCAATCAACTACTTCTCTTTTAGTAATTTCATGGATTCATCCAAGAAACCATATTTTATTCCTATTGTAGTTTTTTGGTGTTGGTTTCCTCTAGTTAGGTGTTCATCATAGTCATCTTGGTCGAAAATTTTGAAGGATTTCCTCATGATTTTATTTTCTTGATTGGGGTTAGGATAATCTTGAGACTTCCTTGAAATATATTCTTATTTGCCAGCTCCTGATTGGGAAATGACCTTCAAATTATTTGTATTAAGGGTTTGATGCTTTAGAACACTTTGTAAAAGAATGAATGTTCATTTGTTTCTAAGTTTTTCCAACATAACAATATAGTCTTCTAGTGAATGGTCAAGAAAATCCACAAACAATACCAAACTTGAGGTCAGTTCTTTCTTTTAATGGATAGTCAGGGCTCATATGGTTGGAATTTAAACAAATATAACATTAGTCCATGCCTCAACTGACACATCCTCCTTGATCACAACAACCATTATATCCACCTTTGTACCTTCCTCTTCCTTGATATCCTTCTCTACAATATCCTCTTCCTTGATATCCACCTTGTTGACCTTGATATCCATTTCCTCTGCCTTGATAGTGTTCTCCATTGTTTCCTTGTTCCTTGTTTTGGTCATCTTCTTATGTATGATAATATTCTTTGTAATTTTTCTTACTTATTCAAGTAATCTAACATTGTTGCGTAAAGTGGGTAGCTTCTTCACAGATGTCGCACCATTTTGGTTTTGAATTTTTTAGATTATGTGAGTGATCTCTTGTATTATGATTTGTCAATATTCCACAAATATCATAGAAATGTTATGTTTGGACTCTTCTGACATCATATTCTCTTTTTGATGTCTCTCAATACTTACAAAATTCTTTTTGTATGTTATTCATTCAGAGAGTTTGTGCACCAAATTTCACTTCTTTGAATGGCCATATCCCTCAATGATTTTTGAAGCATTTCCAATTTTTCCTCCATCCTCTTATCAATCGACGGGGTTGGCCAATCATCATCTATTTCAATTTTTTGGGATTTATTCAAAGCTTCCTCACATGATTGGATACCATGTATTCTTAGTTTTCTATGTATGTTTTTAAGTAGCCCTGCAACATACCATTGTACCATTAGTTCTTCAAATAATGTATTGGGTATCTAACTTAGCAGGTCTTTCAACCTTTTGTCATAATATCTCATAGATTCACCTGGTCTTTGCATGATTTATTTAAGTTTATAGGTTTCCAAATGTTTGATATCTTGAGTTTTGAATAAGGATAGGAAATTACTCTTAATTTCACCCTTGGTTGTTGTTTGATTTTCAGTGAAGTTCATGAACCGAGTGAGAGATATTTTTCTTAGGGATCCAATGAATTGTGTCATTTGTTTATCTTTTCCTATGATGTCTAAGGCATCCCATAATTTCTTGCAAACAAACCAATGTGTCTTGGGATATTCATCCCCTTCATAAAGTAGAATGTTATTGTGACTCATTTTGTTTATAGTTTGGGAGGTTAACTTGGGAGTATTTTGAGTTGGTTGCATAAATCGACTAACTAGAGGAGTAGAATGTATTGCTTCTTGTGTTGTTGGTAAAGATGTTACTTCAACTAAAATGGTCAATGGTTTAGTGTCTTTTGAAAACGTTTACAAATGTTTATTCACTTCAATTACTTATCTTGTTGGGGATATCTCATCCATTTGGCACCCATTATTTATATAATCCATAAATTATTGTTCTTACAATCACATTGGTTCATCAAGACTATCATTTGAGTGAACTTCTTCTTACTTAGATGTTAAATTTGGTAGGGGGGTGTATATTTGAGATCCTTTATGTGAATGAGTATTCTTTCATCATTTTGATTTCTTACCCGATTTCTTAAAAAATAATTCCCAGGATTTTTTGGTATCTTTATAGTCGTCCTCAAGAAATTGTTCCCAGTCTTTTTGTCTTCATCTCTAGTCAGTATTTATAGGTGTGTCTAGGGGAGGTCGATAATCCAAAGCATGATTGATTCTATAATATACAAGATATAAAAAATATGCAGAGCAATCACCGGAACAATCACCACAATAACACTGAAATGATATAAGAATAACAACATAAATAACACTTTGATTCTGAAAGCAATTTTCATGGGCCTCTTCGAGGGGGAAACCTCTCGTTGAGAAGAGCTATATTACAATAATATTAAAGCTAGGGTTATCGTACCCTCGAATCTTATATATACTAAATATCTCTATCAAAAGAAGCATCTAGAGGAAAATCCTTCTAGAAGCAGAAGCTTCTATTAGGTCTTCTTACATTCAACTTATTCTATTTTATTCCAAGGCATTATTAATATTGACCTTTATTACATCTGAATATATTGTTCTACCTATGTGCGGGTTAGGACCCTAACATGTCCTCCCCCTTAAAAGCAACCTTGTCCTCAAGGCTTGAGATGTGGAAATTTCTACAGAATGGTACCTGGTTCAAAAGTGGCATCTGCTGGAGTTGTATCTTTCCACTGGAATAACACTTCCTTGATGGTTCTCTGACGCAGGCGATGCTCACGCTGGTCCAAAACTACTTGTGGTTGTAGCCAAATGGATCGTTCTTTGGTTAACTTGGGAAGGTTGGTTTGAATTTGGCACTTAGTTCCAATCACCTTCTTTAAGCATGAAACATGAAAAACATGATGTAGATTCGAATGATTGGGAAAAGCTAACTAATAGGCTACTTGTACCACATGCTTCAGAACAGTATAAGGACCATAAAATTTGGGTGCTAGCTTCTAAAAATGGTCGACCTTGAGGGAATTTTTCTTGTAAGGTTTCATTCAAAGAAACACTTGATCCCCTTCTGCAAATTGACGTTCAGAGTGACCTTGATCTTCTTGTTTCTTCATGCAATTTTGTGCCATGACCAAATTCTCTTTGAGGGTACGGAGAATAGCGTCTCAAACTGTAAGTGTTTGGTCAACCGCTTGGACCTTTGAGACACTAGGTAAGTATGAGAAAACTGAAGGTGGCATCTGTCCATCTATTGCTTCAAAATGAGTCATGCGTGTAGCTATATGGTATGAAGTGTTGTACCACCATTCAACTAGGGGTAACCATTGATCCCACTAATTTCACTTTTCTGAGGTAAAACACCTCAAATATGTTTCCAAACACTTGTTGACACTTCCGATTGACCATCAGTCTGGGGATGATAAGTTGTGCTGAGATGCAATTGGGTGCCTTGTAGCTTGAACAGTTCTTGCCAAAAATTGCTTGTGAAAGTTGGGTCATGATCAGAAACAATAGAGTGTGGCATGCCATGAAGCTTGAAGACCTAATCCATGAAAATTTGAGCCACCGTGGATGTTGTAAACAGGTGTTGAAGAGAGCAGAAATGAGCATACTTGGAAAGGAGATAAAAAACCACCATGATGACTGATTTATTTCCCGATTTGGGTAAGCCTGTAATAAAATCCATAGAAATATCCTTCCAAATAGCAGGTGGAATCAGAAGCAGTTGTAGTGTGCCTGGAGATTTGACTGTTTCTCCCTTGTTGCATTGACACAAATCACATTCAGCGACAAAATTACGAATGTCATGTTTCATACCATCCCAGAAAAAAGAACGTTTGACCCTGTCATAGGTTTTGGTGAACCCGGAGTGCCCCATTGTGGGTGTAGCATGAAGCTCAGAAAGTACTGTGGATTTAATCTTTGATTGTTTACTTAAATACAAACGGCCTTTGTATTGAATCTCATCATGGAGCCAAGAGTACCCTGGGGAAGCTGGACCATTGGACTGCAATTGTTGGATTAGTTGCAAACTTTTTGGATCTTGTAGCCTTTCCTGGCGAACAACTTGGAGCCAATCTGGTACAATGAAGGAAAGAGAAAAAAGGGATCCTTCATCTTCATATTTTCAGAAAAGTGCATCTGCCACCACATTGTCTTTTCCTTTCTTGTAAATGATCTCATAATCATATCCAAAGAGCTTAGTCACCAGTTTTTGTTGCTCTAGGTAGGAAATGCGTTGAAAATGCTTGAGGCTTTGATGGTCTGTCTTAATTTGGAAACATTTCCCCAATAGATAAGGGCACCACATATCAATGGCATGCGGAATAGCCAACATTTCCTTTTCATATATTGATTTGCCCATATTTCTTTCAGATAGTTGCTTGCTGATAAAGGCCAAAGGCTGACCCTCTTGCATAAAGACAACACCAATTCCTTTCCCTAAGGCATCACATTCCAAGACAAAGGTCTTTGTGAAATTAAGAAGGCCCAGGACTGGAGTGGTGCACATGGCCATCTTCAAGGTTTGAAAAGCTTGAGCAACGGATGGAGTCCAAGTGACAGAGTTATTTTTTAGGAGAGCAATGAGAGGTGCTACAATTTTTCCATAATTCTTAACAAACTTGCGATAATAACCTGTTAAGCCCAGAAATCCACACAATCTTTTGAGAGTCTTTGGGTGAGGTCAGTCTTGCATAGCTTCAATCTTTTTTGGATCCACCCTGATGCCATCCTTTCCAACCAGATGACCCAAGTATTCTACTTTTGAGGCGCCAAAAGCACATTTAGATTGTTTTAGGAAAATTTGGTGCTGAAGAGTAGATGGAGAACTCGATCCACATGAGCAAGATGGTCTATATAGGTTTTTCTATAGATGAGGATATCATCAAAGAAAAATAAGACAAAATGATGGAAGACATGATTCATGAGGCTTTGGAAGGTGGAGGGGGCATTACACAAGCCAAAGGGCATGACCAAAAACTCATAGTGACCCTCATGAGTTCTAAAGGCAGTCTTGGGAATGTATACCTCTTTCATACGTATCTGGTGGTAGCCCAAATGAATATCAAGTATAGTAAAGAATTGTGCTCCACTCAATTCATCCAGGAGGTCATCAATGATAGGAATTAGAAATTTTTCTTTAATGGTAAGTTTGTTGAGGGCACGAAAGTCAGGACACATTCACCAAGAACCTTCTTTCTTTGGGACCATGACCACAGGAGAAGAGTAGGGGCTCATACTAGGGAGGATAACTCCTGCATTAAGGAGTTCCTGGACCATTTTCTCAATTTCATTTTTTTGGGAAAAGGGGTGACGATACAAAGGGATATTGGGAGGAAGGCTTCTGGGTACAAGGGGAATAGAATGATCATGAACACCACAGGAAGGAGGGAGTCCCTGGGGAGTGGAAAAAACCACTTGATGTTTAGAAAGGATGGCTTGGAGGTCTTGCAGCACCAAGGGTGTCTCTGTTTCTTGTATGGCATGGAGTTGGGAAATAACACCAGAATGACCTTTTTTTAGTAGCTTTTCCATGCAATGGGAACTAATGATCTCAAGTGAACTGGCGGTGATGCCTTGGAACTTATATTGGTGTCCCTCCTGGTCAAATTACATGGTTAATTCCTTAAAATCCATGATAATGGGACCCAAAGTCCTTAGCCAGTCCGCACCCAACACAATGCCACAACCGCCCATGTCGATAGAAAACATATGGGATTTCAGGTGGTAGTCACCAATTTGGAGACGCACATTTTCACAATGCCCTCCACATTTCATTGAGCCACCATTGGCAATCATGATTTGGAAATTCTTGATGGCATGCATGTAACAATGAGTTTCTTGGGAAATGCAGCGATGAATAAAATTATGGGTGCTTCCACTATCAACCAGAATGATGACCTTCCGATGCTTGATGTAATCGATTAGCTTGAGGGTTTGGGGAGCGGAGAAGCCAGTGAGAGAATTGAGGGAAATGACTAGTTCTACTTCGAGAGGGTCTAAGGGAGGGGTTATGTCAGTGGTTTCGGGTGACTTAGACACAAGGGGAATTTCAACATCCTCTTCCGAAATATCCTCAGAGATGGCCATAAAAAGATTTTGTTCCTTACACTTGTGGCCTGGGAAATATTTTTCATCACAATTATAACAAAGGCCTTTGAGTTGGCATTCATCCATTTCA
>JZKD02S0692373.1:83782-105053 GCA_000966675.3 Picea glauca
CATTTCAATATATGTACATATATATAGTGTGTTTAGTAATTAGTTAGTTATTTCTCTCTTTTATTTGTTTCTTTTAGGATTCTTAGATTGGCTAACGGAGCCATTAAACCTGTCAAAACGAGTTACCCCAAACGGCTTGGGTTATTTAGACAACCCCGGACCGGACTCGCTCTTCCAGTTGACGGATGGTCAATTTTGCTCGTCAACAGGTGGTTAGGTCTTGTTTGATTTCCTCCATTGAGGACTGCATGGTTTTATTGATGGCGACAACATTGGCATTGAGTTGTTTCACTTCTTTTTTGGTCTCGGTGAGACTAGATTGTAAGGTATTGAAGCGAGCTTCAAAGTCTTGGCTACGGGTATGGGCCATGAGGATGAGGGAACCAAAAAGGGGCGGGCGAGGTAAAAAAATTTGTCGAAAAATTGTATGTATGAATGTGATAAGGGAGAAGAGATGAATCTAATGGAATAGGTCTCAAATAATAGTGACAAAATTTCCAGTTTTTTTTTTTTTAACACTTGCGGAGTTATACTCCAGTCTGAAGAATATTGCAGTGATGAAATGCCCAAATTATTAACTAGGAAGAAATGTGTAGTTACTTGGCAACCAGAACACAATTGCGCGGCAATAGATCTTGTCTATTTTGATTTTTTTTATGTTTTTGTCCCCAAGGGTTAGGTATTCAAGGGTTCTACAGACAAGTGTTTGACCTGTGCTATATCTCTTTTATATACGTACGGGGTCCAACAGTAGTACTCGGCCCAATATCTTAGGGAACTAACTAAGGAGGATAGACAATACCCTTAGCCGTACTACTCGACTACCCAGGTACTATAGAATATCTTCACAAGTGTTCTTCATAGTGGCACTATAGCAGTTAGGTGGCCGGTCAGTTTATCTAAAGAGGGATTTAGGAAATCTAGGCCAATCCATACATAGGTGTTCTCTGATGCGCTACCACTCGAAGGGGTACCAACAGGGGTTACAAGGGTGGCCAACATATGTGTGCTTAAGAACCACTTGTATTTCCTGCATGTATGAATCCCTCAACCATAGGTTTATGCGCATAACGAAATATCTTTGTGGCTTAAAGATGTTGGAATATGTCTCTACCCTGAAAAAAAATTACCCACAATTTCCGCCAAGGAGAGTGCTCTGATACCACTTGTAATATACCAGATATAAAAAGTATGCAGAACAGAAATAAAACGCTAGAAATGGAAAAATAACATCAATATAACTAGAACAATCACCATAATAGCACTGAAATGATATAAGAATGACAACAGAAATAACACTTTGATTTTGAAAGCAATGTTCACTGGCCTCTTCGAGGGGGAAACCTCCAGTTGAGCAAAGCTCTATTACAATAATATCCAAGCTAGGGTTCTCATACCCTCAACTCCTATTTATACTAAATATCTCTATCAAAAGAAGCATCTAGAGGAAGATCCTTCTAGAAGCGAAAGCTTCTCTTAGGTCTTCTTACATTCAACTTATTCTATTTTATTGCAAGGCCTTATTAATATTGACCTTTATTACATCCGAATATATTGTTCTACCTATGTGCGGGTTAGGATCCTAACAAATTCCTTTTACAAGGATAAATTCATGTAGTAAAGTAGGTATGGTACAAAAGAAATTGTTCTGAAAGTTGTCGTAAGACCTTTGATTTATGTTGTTGATAAATGTTTTCTCTTCAATTGATTTTTCTTCAAAAATTCATCCATAATGTTTTCAAATCACTCATGCAAGTTTTTTCAGCCCCTGTTAATTATTTTTGACATCAATAGTTCATTGTCAGTGAGATTATTCATGTGCAGGTTTGTCGATGTACTTCTCCATTTCTTCAGGGATCATTTCGAAAAAAAATTCATTTGTCTCGATGAATAAGTGGGATTTTCCTACTACATATGTGATTCGATTTCTTCTTGTGTAATTATTCAGATATTTTTTTATTTTTCTCTCCCACCACTCACAAATCTATTCCAAATTCAACATCTATGTGTTCATAACCTTATCTAAGTTTCCTAGATAAAATATTATCGGCAATAAAACCAATGTTGTAATCTGTGGTATTATGGAGAGAGGTTACCTGTAGTAATTCACATAATTTATTATACAAGAATCATATATATATACACATAGAAGAGAGAAGGAAGAGAAAGTAATGGAGAGACCAACAACAAGTATCCTTTACTATGTCAAGATAACACAAATATACCACCACTTTACTACATTCATGATCACATATTTATACTCAGAGTTGGTTCTTAGGTAGTTACAACTATTTAACTACCTTGGTCAGTCAACCCGACCCAACAATCGACTGACTTACAATTTGACTTGGCATTCCTAGTCAACAGATATTTGGTTGACTGGTGGGACTAGTCAACAGAGTCAACTAGGCCCTCCAACAAGGACCTATTCCCTCTCCCCCCAATGCATAAGGATGAGCCACTATGGCCACTTCTATTCCACCAGTTAGTGGAGTAGCTACTCGTACTTATGTGCCTTAGAAATCAGGTGTTCCTATTTGGGGAATACCACTACCCACATCTTCTCATTCCACTAGTTTACCTATATATAGTATTACCATCGTGACTTCACAAGTGCCTACATTTGGATTTTTTTTTATAGAGGAAAACACATTGGTTTTAATACTGGAATTGAGTTCCCAGCCATTTTTGGTATACCCATAGGTAGTCCGGCTATACCTAATGTTGGTTTTCCTTTTGGTTAGAATTTTGATCCTGGGTTTGTCCTAGTAGCTAGTGCTAATACCGTTGTTAGGGGTATAAGTGTCCCTGGGGGTAGTGGTATGGAGGGATATAGGATTTCCTTATATACTACAAGGTTCATTATTCACTAGCCATAATTAGTTCACCCACACTCGATTATATTTCTTAGCTACCTCGATTTTACCATATCTATCATAATTGATGAATGACCCTATTAAGCATTAACCTACATGGTCGAATATACCTACAAAAGTACCATTAGATATACCCAATTTTGATGGACATCTTGGATAATATACTTCCACCCACATCATGATTTTCCACCTATGGTGTTCATCTAACTCCTTGGTGGATGATAGAATTAGGTTGCATATTTTCTAACAAACGCTGACAAGGAGCATTGTGAAATGGTACATTGAATTACGAGGTTCTCCATTTAAAAAAATTTCATCCTTGGTGATGTCCTTTTTTATGCATTTCCAAATTGATCCGCTATGAAAATGGAACAAAAAGTTTTACATCTTTACATCAGAATACCGCCACTCATATTTCCAATCATATCCATGAATGGAGAAGGTGGAATAGCATCATCAAAGCTGAAATTCTAGATCAATTTCTAGTGGATTGGTTTGTAATGTCATTTTTTTCTAATATGATGAAGGATGTATCTATATTGGGAGATTTAACTAAAGAGTAAGTGATTTCATCTGCTCAACATCTTGAATTGATTAAATCTTAGTCTGGCACATTATATGAGATCATTCCTCATGCTCTTAGGCCATCTATAGATCCTCCTAAACCTACCCTGGGGCCACATGTTTATGGTGATATTGTTCTTGTTTCCCATGCTTATGTTGTCCAATTTATAGGTCAAATGGGTCAGATGACTATATCATCTAATCCACCCATTAATGCACTAGCATAAAAAAATTTTACAGTCCCTACCCAAACCTTCAATGTTCATTTGGTATAATTAACAAATCCGAAGAATGGTTAGAAACCTAGAGGTAAAAGAAAAAGAAAAATAAGAATTCTACTTATGGGAAAGGGACTACTCCTGATCAAAATGCTAATGTGTGTTGGCATAGGTGTCGACCCAAGGTTCAGCTCCAAGAGCACACCAACAAGCCCTAACTACTGGCCCTTTCAGCAACACCTACGAAGCAGATGCAGTCTCACCTGAAGTAGCTATGGGGGGGTTGTAGGACAGAGATGTCTACAACCAAGGGGATATAAAGTGGATCCAATACAAACTCAATACATCATTCATATATCAATTACCAATTCATATCTACTTTGCAAAACTATCTATCATATCTAACATAGTAATGCAATAATGGTATACCAAATGATAAAGAATAGAGCATCAATCACACATAACACAAAATATACATGGTTCACCCTCTCTCTAGGGCTATGTCCACAGAAATGTGCTTTATAATGTATTAAGATGAAGCATACAGTTCTTGTCTACGCTCTCAGCTAGTAGATATTCTTTCTTATTCTCTCTATCTCTCCCCTTCCTGCACACCCAACTGTAGGACTTGATCTTCGCACCCAGTTGAAGATCTTACAATACCAGAAGGCTCTCAAGCTTAGCACTTCTCTCTCTCACACAATAATCGCTCATGCCAATAACAAACTAGAACAAACAATACCAACAATAATAACAACAACCCATCCCAGGTCCTTTAGACCTCTATTTATACATTACAATAACTCACAGACATCCTTAGGCCAAAGCCTCAGTGTCAAAACCCTAGATACCAATACCCTAGGTCAACTTGACCCACGTTTTCAGGGCTTTGCCAACCTGTCTTTCCTTCTCACGCAGTGCTCCAAAGCATCCAACGGTGGATTTTTCTGCTTGTTGAGTTGTCCATGATCCTTCTTTCTTGTTGATCTATCATCCTCAATGTACTCGTCCAACGGATTTATTTCTCTTACTTCACTCCATCTTTTCTGCTCTTTTTCTCACTTCAACCTAGTAACAGTCACTGTGTCTTCCACGTAGTTCACATTTTGTCTTTTCTTCCTTGATCTTTGCTAACTTTCATAACCAAGGGCCAACAGGCCCCCAACACTCAATTATGATTCATCCCGAGGCACTTCAGATCTAACCTTTCTATCTTACTTCGACTTCAGACTACGCAGTGCAGCCTTTGCTTTCTGCTCTATGAATCCTCTTCTTCCTTGTGCAGACTATATTTTCTGTGTCTGGTACCTAGTTTCAACTGCACTTGGTACCTAGACCTATTTCCTCATGCTTTTACTGAGAGATGTGAGGCATCTAGTTGTCACAATACAATTTCAACCAACTCCCATTCACTAATCCTTCCTTCCATTCTCCCTTCAAAGTTTTCAATTGCGCAACTCCTCCTTCTGTAACATAGGCAACCTCATATGGCCCGAGCCAATGCATTGTTAACTTCCTAGGATGTTTGATGAACTTACTGTCATATACCAGTACTAGATCTCCTTGTTTAAATGCCTTCTTCTTGATGTGCCTGTCATGATAGGCCTTCTCTCTTTCCTTCTGCACCTACTAATGGAATCCTACAATAAATCTGTCTTCTTCTAGTTCGACCAACTGTGAAATCCTTTCTCGAAGAGTGCTAGTGTCATCCATATCTGTAAAGGAAGCAATTATTAAGCTTGGTACCAAATATTCCATTGGGACAATGGCTTCGAGACCATACACCAACTTAAAATGGGTATGCAATGTGAGCTTCTTACAAGTGGTTCTATAGTCCCATAGTACTGCTAGTACTCTTAAATCCCAGTCATCCTTGTTCGCACTACAAATTTTCGTCAGCGTTGTCTCCAAGATATCATTGAATGCTTCCACTGTCCCATTTGCTTGTGGATGGTAAGGTGTGCTCTTTTGACAGTGTACTGTAAATTCCTCAATCAGGGATTCAACTATTTTATTTATGAAATGTGTGCCTTAATTGCTCATAAGGATCTTTGGGCATCCAAACCTAGTTATGATGTCATCAAATATGAAGCACGCAGCTATAGTTGCAATATAGTCCTTAACTACTCTTGCTTCGGCCCATCTAGTCAAGTACTCTATCATGGTAATTATGTACCTTTCTCATGTGCACTTGCTTGGTGGGTTTATAGGTCCCATGAAGTCAATGGCCCATTTCTCAAATTCTTGTAGGGTCAGTTGTGGTGCTAACGACATTTCATATCTTCTTGATGGTTTCCCAGCTCCTTGGCATACATCGTTGGCTCTATAATAGTATTTAGCATCTATTATCACCAAAATTTCATCCACAAATGGTTATAGGAATCCAACATCTTCAAAACACTCATTAGTTCACTTATGGACCAAAAATGCATCTCCAAAAGGTGCAAAACTATACAATCAACAATAAAATCATCATGCGCTAAAAATACACAAGGCACGCATGCATGTGTGATAGTCAGATAACGTTGGAAAAGTGCACATGCACCTGATGTGCGACTGTGGACGCAAAAAGTTACGCACACCTCAAAATGACGCATTTATGATATTGGTCAGACTTCCACCCACTTCTGGTTCAACTTCCAATTCGATTTGACATCCAAATCTCGGTTGAATCCAATTGGGGGGCTGGTCGAAGACCTAAAGGTGCCCTAAAGGGACCCTTATTCACACTAAGAACTAGTTTCATAATACCTCAAATCTATGCTATAAAAGGAAGCCATGGGTGCACTATATTTTCAGGGAATTCATTTGTATTTTTATGTTGTTGATATTCTCTTGGAGGATTCTCTTTCCTCATCAAGAGCATGCTAGCACCATTTCATTTAGCCATTCATATCACCTCTTGAWTGAATGTGCTTTGGATTCTCTTCACCATTTCATTCTATTTTGTTACTTGTAAGAAGAGCTCAATATTTGGGGGTCCAAGAGCCCTCCTTTGGAGGAAGARGGGACCCATACATCTCCCTTTMTCTTTGGTGTTTTCTTTCCACTAATACAATCCTTTCCATTGGTGGCATGAATGTTGTTTATTTCTTATTCTAATGTCCTTATGCACTCTAGTCTAGTTTCTTTTAATGTTCYTAGTTTAATTTTTTTCTTATCCTTTATGCTTTATAYGTCTAACTCTTTCCTTCACTACTGTCTTKCCTAGCTAACCCAACTGGGCTTGTAAGAACCCTTATTTTTCTCATTGAGGTGACAAAAGAGGTGCAACAKATTGGYGACTCCACTGGGGAAAGGTATCAATTTCCTCCCCCATTTGGGTTATTTTATCTCTTCCTTTTGTTTATTTAACTTGCAGGAACCATAAYCGGCCCAGGCTGGCTTGYAGAAAGCCAAATTCAAAGATGATTWGAGAGAATTTCATCCAGAATTTCTTTCACGAMCATGTAACAACAAGTGCAYRRTTTTTATAACCCACAGGCAYGTCTTCCAAGCATGTGCATGAAACCCCYTGTGTTTCTCARYGCCCTCRACGCACTGYGCCCAAAGGTCATTYTTAATCTATGCATTGGYGCCCAATKCTCCTCTGTCTACTCTRTGACCCACACATCTGCTAAGAAATTCACACATGGTAAGGGTTTTTGTGATTTTTKAGGGCCCATAGCCTTCTTAAAATTGATTCCATGCAGATTGTAACATGCACCACACTTAGATACCCTCTCCATATRGATGGATTGGTMAAAAAATATGCACTTAGGGGGTTAAAATCATTCTTTTCTCTTTTKCTTTCATTTTTGCCACWTGGA
Source organism: Picea glauca (assembly GCA_000966675.3). Classification (NCBI taxonomy): domain Eukaryota; kingdom Viridiplantae; phylum Streptophyta; class Pinopsida; order Pinales; family Pinaceae; genus Picea; species Picea glauca. Next base: position 91,250 of record JZKD02S0692373.1, read on the forward strand.
TGGCTTACTTTGATTAAAKTCTAAGTTGGAATCATCCTACATCACATATAAAACTTGCATTGGGACCAAAAATTGGATATCAATCGTTGAGTATGCTCTTCTCTCATGCCCCAAAGTGATCTTGAGAATCAGAAAGAGATTGAGGGAAAATTTCACCTCCCTTAAAAGGACAAAATCTTTAGGAGAGGACAACAACCCCCTCGGGACTCCTCTTAGTTTATTTATCAAACACATCTTAAGATTGTAACGGGCCCATACATGCCCGCATGCTACAAAGATAAGATAGTGATTGAAGTCTACTTTCTTAGATTAAAACATTAGGGAAGTTTAAAGGTGTTGTAATGGGCCCATACATGCCCACATATGCACAATCTAGGATAGTTTCAAAGATTTCTTAGATTAAATCACACTAAGGAGTTAAAGGAATAGTAAGGACTGACATGTCCACATGCTAGTTTCCTAGAGACTTTAAAATTATGCAAGGTTGTACCAATGGAATTTAGTTAATTAGGTAATCAAAACTTGTAAGGACCACACGAAGTCCACATGCAGCAAGGTGACACCTAATTTATTATAAACAAATTGGCACACTTTCACTTGTTCACACACAAAGTCACTACTCACTCACATAGTTTTCATCTCGAAACATGGAGGTTGAAGTAAGTTTCCTCCAAAGGGATTTCGAAACACCCCACCCTTTTCTTGACGAAACTATCCACTCCTACTTAATTTCAACAAGATTGGCTCACACCCCCAATCTCTCAAACAACCTCATCTAAATTTTTTCTAAAAAGTCACTAAGTTTCCTCCACAGGAGATGCCAAAAGAAATTTTTTAGTCTAGGTAGGATCTCGGGGATAGGCATCCAAATAACTCCCCATTATCTGGTTCTCACATCTTCAAAACAATAGAAGTTTTCAAATAGGGAACTTTAAAAATCCTCCAAGTCAAGTGTTCCTAAAACCATAAGGCAGGGAGATACCCGTGAAGGTTCGAAGGCCATGGCCTGGATGTTCTATGCATCCCCCTTTGAGGCACCCACCTCTTGGAAGGTATCCATCCCGTGACCCATTTCTTAGGCCAAAAATCTAAATGTCGCACTTTGACTGAGGTACCTACTAACCAAATTTTAGGACATCTACCCATGTGGAAATTGTGGGCTACAATTGCACCTTGATCATATTTTGTGTGGCTATTGGGAAATATCGCTAGCTCTTTCGAGATATGCACCCTCTACCCCTCATTATAACTGATTACTTCATCCTTCACTAGTTCCTCTTTTAGTGGCTTTAGACCCCACTATTGAGTGCTATTGGAAGGTCCAGTGCTACATTACGTATTTTTAGGACACGAGCATTTGTTTTTCTTTGTTCTCCCACATGGACAAGAACCACCTACCCACATGTACACTTATTTATCAGTTGATTTATGTATGTTATTCTTGTGATTACATGTTATTGTGCGATATATTGTGAAGGTACACGTTATACAAAGTCTCTTGTTCATTAATTGCTCTCATCACCATTTGCACACGTCCACTTTTCTAGTCAGGCATCATAGGGGACCCATAGAATCCCTGTCATTCTAGATGCTTGCTAAATATCCCTCCCATTCTACTGGGAGTTCCTCATCTTTCCAACTTATCAGCCATACTTTCTCACACCCCTGTGAGTGATATTGTCTTGGGATCAATGTTTCTTGGTTCCACTCTACTTGGTTCCACTTCCAAAGGTCAACCATCCCCACACTCTCCTTTACATGAAAGTAGGGGGCACACTTCTTCTTAAGGAGGAAGTACAACTCCATCTAACCCCCTTCATGAGTCAGGTACACCCCACATTTGCACTATGGCCGGAACAAACCCTCTTTCAAGGTCAGGCACACAAAACATTCCTACCATGGCTGGCACTAATATTCCACCACAACCCCAGATTCCATACTTGACTTCCCTGAACATATCAGATCTGACTAAACTCACTAATGATCCTATATCACACAACCCCACATGGCTTGCAATGCCTACCAAACTACCTTCAGACATCCCTAAGTTTGAAAGAAAATCAGGAGACAACCCAGCCAACCATATCATGACCTTTCATTTATGGTGCTCCTCCAATAGCATTATATACGACTCTGTCCAATTGAGACTATTTTAATGCACACTCACCGAGCCATCAGCTAAGTGGTATGTAGAAGAAAAATCTGGGTCCCATACGACCTTTGAATCTTTGGCCAAATCATTTTTGACCTTCTTTCAACTCCCAATCCATCATGACAACGGTCTCAAACTCCTCTCAGATTTTAAACAAACCTCCGCTACACACAACGCTGACCACATCCATGAATGGCATCGGCGACGTAGTCTATGCAAAGTAGAAGCCACCAAGCAACAATGCCTTAATTGGTTTCTCAATTCACTTGTTTCCCTCCTTGCCAAAGATGTGGCTGCCACCTTCCCCTAATCGAAAGAATAAGCCATCAGCAAAGCCCAACAATTTGAACTCACTTATTCACAGTCAAGATATTTGTACATAGTACTCCTTGACACCCCGAGACCCATGCCATTTGACCAAGACAAACCTGGGATGTCTCACTTAGCAGATGGATTGATTGGTACCACTACACACCACAATTCACTCCCCCAACAACCACCTATGTATGGCACACCTCAATATCCACTAGCATATGGTGGACCCCCTTATTATCCTCCTCTCCCTTACCAACAACCATACCCCTCGACCTTTCCTCCACCCATCAACAGACTACCGCCAGCATCCACAATACGCCTCATAGCCCAACCTAGTTCTGGTACCCCATCTACCTTCGCTTACACCCTAGGCACTAGTGAAAGTGCCACACCTTCCTATATACCTTACGGATCATCACCAAAATAGAATCTGTACTTCCCATTTACTGTCCCTCCCTAGCCTATTTCTCCTCCACAAGGCCAACCACACGCTAGGATTAACTTTCTTCAACCCTCTCCCATTCAGCAAGTCCATCACTTTGAACAACTGAATGCGAAAAATCCATCCCATCAGTCAAACAATGCCAGAAAGAAAGGAAAAACCTAAAACAATAATAATGCCGGACCAGGAGGAAACCAGAACCAACCCTAGCAAAACCAACCTACTGGGGACAACCAGAACCAGGGGAACCAGAAACCCCAAGGGGGCAATAAAAAAAAACACCAAGGGAAGAACAACAATAATATTCGGACAAAATTCCCTTGTTCCCTTTGCGGTGAGTATGGCCATTATACTCACCATTGCCCCCAAATTGTGGACTTCAAATGGATGAAATAATCCAAACATGGACCATGTCCCCCAGTACCACTTGCTCCCCAACAGGCCCCACAAAAATATGCGCAACAAACCCCCCCAACTGTGTTACAAAACCCCATACCACACCAAGGGGTAATGAACACCCAACAAGAGATGCATCCAACCCCACCACAAATGGAATAGTACACCAACCTAGGACCTCCTACAGATCGCACTATCCTCCTCACTAGTGAGGAAGAAGTCCTTCTACAAATGCGCAGTCGTCAATACAGAGCACCCTCTAACCCTAATCCCACTACCTCGAAGGCCACCCCAGTCACAACTGGCCCACCTTTGATTCTTCTGTGCCCTAATACTGAAACACCTCTTCACATCCCTCACATCCCATTATGAAGGAATGTCAACAACCCTCAGGCTAAGGCAGCCCACAATTATAATCTGGTCGATGACTTGGCACAATCCCCTACTTCCATGTCAGTCTTAGAAGTTCTTGAAACGTTTCCTACTCAACGGAAGTCATTACTTTCCACTATTGGGGTAGTCGACCCTGCCAATGCTCAACTTGTGACATTTGATCTCAACAATGGATAACCCTGCCTCCCCACTCTTGTCATTTTTCAAATACCGGTTAAAATCTAGAATATTACAGTCCACCGCTGCATTATTGACGAAGGTGCATCCACATGCATCATGTCCAAAACTATCTGGTAGAAACTTGGCTCTCCATGGCTAATACCATCTGCCATTACTCTGAGGGCTTACGATGGACAACCCTCATCTCTTGAGGGGCTCTTCCAAAATTTCCCCATTGAACTCAGGGGCAAAACCATTCTTATTGACATTGAGGTTATCGATGCCCCTCTCGACTACAATATTTTTTTTGGTCATAGCTACATGTATGCTATGAAGGAAGTCAACTATTCTGTGTTTCGAACCATGATGTTTCCCCATAACGAAAAGATCATTACCATCGATCAAGTATCACATTATGAGATTAACCCTTCATCCAACATCGACAAAATCCTCCCTTTTTTCCACACTAATCCAAATGACTATCGACTCATCGAGATGGGCCCCAAAAATTTTAAGGACCCATCCTTGCTAGGGACATACCATGGAGCACCACTGCTCATCCATCCCTCAACACAATTATGTGTCATCTCCACCAATAGAACGACAACTGAAGATACTCTCCCTCCCATCGAGGCCTCTTTCATCCCTGACGTCCCACTAGTCGTAGAACTCCTCCCTCAAGAATCCCCTGGACCTTGTTCAACTCTACCCATTCCTGATCTTCCCCTCCCCCAAGGCCATATCATAGTTTTGGAAACAGTCTCCCAAGCCATTACTCAAATCCCTATCTTTTACCCCCCACCAGGTGTAAAATATTTCCAGGTAGCCGCAATGCTCACCCTCCCTAATATGGTGCTGGAAATCCTAGTCTGGTATCTACATCCACCTGAGATGGTCCCTCAACCATCCCTCCCTCCCCAAATATAAGGAATCTCGATGTAGATTCCCATACTTACCCCCACCATCCCACCCACACTCCCACTCACTAACACCCTTGCTACAGCTGGGGGCAAATGGAAAAAGAAAGAGCCCACCGCTCCACTTCCCCCACGTGTCCAACCTCCTTGCACGCTATGCGAGAAACATGGACACCCCAACAACAAGTGCCCATCCCTCCCCGAGCTACTCAATCTAATTCAAATCCCTCGAGCACCACCACCGCTTGTCACTTCATCCATTACTGCCGCTATCTCCTCGAACACAAGTAGCAAAGGATTGCGAACCAAATTCGCATGTGCCATTTGTTGAGAATATGGCCATTATACACACCATTGTCCAATGTTACCTCAATTCTGACAGACGCTAACAACAGTACGCCAGATATTTCAGCAAGAACCCACCCCAACACATGTCACCGACATCCATTATGTCACGACCTCAATCAATGAATGTATGAGATGTCCTTACTCTCTATGTGAATCACTTTATCATTTCACATATCAATGTCCTATGATCATTGAATATAGGCATCGCCAACTGGCCCTTATTCAAAACCCTACACCCCCCCCCTCGAGCAGAACTAGTGAGTACCCCTACCCCATCACTTGATGTGGTTCATATCTTCTTGCTAGAACCTGAGGCACTCCCACACCCACAAAACCCTCTGTACGGCCCTCCGTATAGGCCTTGCCCAAAAACAGAAACCCTAATTATATGTAGGAGGATACAACAACTAACCTGAATCTCACTGATCTTGAATCGGCTACCTCGATCTCCCAGAATCTCCAAATCTCCTCTAAAATCGCTCGTCTACTCAATAAGACAACAGGTATAAATGAGGTGGCTTTGTGGGTCCTACAGCTATATAGGGTCCATTTTGCCAAACTTCCAGACTCAATTCTAGGAGCTCCGAGCATCCATTTTTTGATCTGTCTTCAGCCACAGGATAAGGACCCCGTTACCTACACAATTTGATTCCCTAGGCCATTTTCCATCCTCATCCCTTGGGGGGCATTTTTATCATCTGACACTCAGGTACGTATGCTTACATTCACATATTTTTGAATAATTGTTATATGATCTTTCTCTTCAGATATTGGTCACGTCGGTTATTCAATTTTCATGTGTGCAGGTACTTGATAATCATATGTTAGTAGTATCCCTTCAGGTATATCATCGACACTGGCATGTAGTCATTCCCTCTGAATCTCAAATTGCATCTCCCAGTGACACCCACCAATATTTTCCTCTAGGATCCCCACGTCCGGCTCTGCAGTACTGTCACCTCCACTGCATTTCAATACTGTCACCTGGTAGCACCCACGCCCACATGAGTTGTCCCATTCATAGTCCCCCTTGGCACTTTGACACTCATGTTGTTTTCACCCCTTAGAGATGGGAGTCTTGATAGTCTTACGCATCATCAAGAACCAACCACATACTCCTTCTCCTCATTATGCTATCCTACCCAATGGACTCCCAGGTTACTTCATCATGGTTCTATTTTAACTGCATCCCCGCAGTCTCATTAACCATCCATTTTCATTCACCGTTAGTTTTCCCATATGCAGATTGTCTTCCATACATTTCCCTAAATACAGAAACCCACCTATGGGGCCCTCATCCTCCACTTGTTTTCCAAACAACTTGCACCATCATCAGCCAAGCCATATTACATTGGGGCACCCATTTTTGTATCTGCATGGTCATCCCAACTCATTCTTTATTCTTTCAATAATTGTACAAAACATTTTTCCCCACATTTACATAGCTTTCTGTTGTCGCCTTTAGCGACCTTCCTTTTTTCAGAAAAGAAACCCTTGTCACCCTTGGTTGGGGCATTTTTCAGTTCCTCTCATAAATGACATTATCCATAAACCCCGAGTATCTTACAATCCATACACCTTTTTGATCTTTGTGTTTGTCCATTTTGTCGTTCCTCTAGCACAACTCATCCTCATCTAGTCGTCCCCCTGACGCTAGATTTAGTTTTTTGGTTGCTTCCAATTTTCATATCTCCCCAACCAAGGGAAGTCTTGAGTCTCACCGCATCTTGACTTCATCCATGTACCTCATCAATTCCTAATCTCATCCAATGGATTTCAGGAATCCATTTTCATCTTGGAGTCGTGTCTCCCTTTCTGTCGACATCATCATGGTTTCCAGAAAGGTGACAATATCTTGAATCACATTACCTTTACATTGAGGTGTCTCAGATGGCACATAGAAAAACACCATTGTTCTTTGTTGTCGTTGACCCCCATAACATTCGACTTCAACACTATCTCATGTTACAGTGGGTCTTACTTTGCGACTATTGCAGTTGTTTTATGTTAGCCGAAGACCTCTAAAATTTGATAGACTATCAATGTCTGCACATTATTGACACTTCTCACAGGTGTCCTTACCTTTTTTAGAGTTTTTTCACCATAAGAATTGTCCTTTGTTATTATTAAACATCCTCGGAGGGTGCTGCAGTGATCTACGTCCACACACAACTTCAATTACTATATTACATCTTTTTCAGTTACATGAGACGAGCATGGGGCATGCCCGCCTCGTTTGTACACAGTTTTTTTTTTTTTTCACACCTTGGGAAAGGCTTGGGTCCTACAGGTTCCCCTCCCCTTCCAATGGGTCACTCTTGACACTCCCCACGGTGCTCTTTATTACATAGGTACTCTCAGTAGAAGAAACATTGATGTATTCCAGCTATACGTATGCTCCTAACCTCACACATCAGGGGGCATCTGTTATCACCATAATTTCATCCGCAAATGGTTATAGGAATCCAACATCTTCAAAACACTCATTAGTTCACTCATGGACAAAAAATGCATCTCCAAAAGGTCCAAAACTATACAACCAGCAATAAAATCAGCATGCGCTAAAAATACACAAGGTGCACGCACACGTGCGACAGTCAGATAACGTCGGAAAAGCACACATGTGCCTAATGCGTGACCCTGGATGCACAAATCCACGCACAGCTCAAAAAAACGCATTTATGATATTGGTCGGCCTTCCACCCACTTTTGTTTCAACTTCCAAGTTGATTTGACATCCAAATCTCAGTTGAATCCGACTGGGGGGCTGGTCAAACACCTAAAGGTGCCCTAAAGGGCCCCTTATTCACACTAAGAACTGGTTGCATAATACCTCAAAGCTATGCTATAAAAGGAAGCCATGGGTGCACTATAATTTCAAGGAATTCATTTATATTGTTATACTATTGATATTCTCTTGGAGGATCCTCTTTCCTCATCAAGAGCATGCTAGCACCATTTCATTTAGCCATTCATATCACCTCTTGATTGAATGTTCTTTGGATTCTCTTCACCATTTCATTCTAGTTTGTTACTTGTAAGAAGAGATCATAATTGGGGGTCCAAGAGCCCTCCCTTGAAGGAAGAGGAGACCCATACATCTCCCTTTCTCTTTGGTGTTTTCTTTCCACTAATACAATCCTTTCCATTGGTGGCATGAATGTTGTTTATTTCTTGTTCTAATGTCCTTATGCACTCTAGTCTAGTTTCTTTTAATGTTCTTAGTTTAATTCTTTGCTTATCCTTTATTATTTATACTTCTAACTCTTTCCTTCACTGTTGTCTTTCCTAGATAACTCAACTGGGCTTGTAAGAACCCTTATTTTGCTCATTGAGGTGACAAAAGAGGTGCAACAACATCTTTGTGTAAGGTAGGCCACCAAAGGCCGGCTCTAAGAACATTTTGTGTAGTGGATTTCCCTGTGTAGTTTCCTCATGCAATGCCTTCATGAGATTATATGAGGATCAATGGTCTCTCTGCCTCCATAACACACCTCCTTAATATCTCATCAAGTCCCATGTTGTATAGTTGTCCAGCTATAAGTGAGAAATTTGCAACATGCACTACTAGTTGTTTCTTCTAGAGAATTGTATAGTCACTAGGTGCCATTCCTGTTGATAGGAACTCTGCAAAGTGGTCATTAATCTTTCGAATAGCCAGTAACTGTGCATCTAGTAGTGCATCCTCCAAATTGGTCGACTCTTCTCCGTGTTCCAACCTCGACAAGTGGTCAGGACATTTGTTCGTTCTTCTTGGTTTAACTATGATCTCAAAGTCATATTCCTGAAATAACATAAGCCATCTGCATATTCTCCCCCCCAACAATGGCTTGTTGCCTAGGTATTTAAGAACGAAGTTATCAATAAACATTTTAAAGTGTCCTCACAACAAGTAGTGGAAAAATTTATGCAGCCCATACACCATGGCTAACCCTTCTCTCTCAGTAGTGGTGTAATTAATCTCAGTTGTGGATAGTTTCCTTCTAGAAAAAGATAACATATGGTCAATATCTTCTACTCTAGGTTGTGCTAAAAGAGCTCCCAATGCAATGGAAGATGCATCAACATGCACATGAAATTCCTTGCTCCAATCTAGGAAAACCAAAATAGGTGCAGTAACCATTTTTTGTTTCAGTGTGTCAAAGCTCTATCGGCACTCTTTTGTCCAACTAAACTGGCAGTATTTCTTCAAAAGATTCTCCATAGGTGTTTTAATATGGGCATATCCTTTAATGAAATTATTGTAATATCTCATATGTCCCAGCGCAGTGCGCAACTGTTTGAATGAAGTAGGAGGGGGTAGATCAACTATAATGGAAATTTTAGATGGATCGACCAACAATCCCTACTTGCATACAATATGACCTAATAGCACTCCGAATGGTGAGAAGAATATGCACTTCTTCAGATTCAAGGAAATTTGACACTGCCTGCATTTTTCCAACATTAGCCTTAGACATTCAATATGAGTTTTTAATAAACTAAAAACAGTCTAATCATCAAAATATGCTTCTAGAAATTTATGTAGAAACTCCTTGAATGCTTCGACCACCACCTTGGAAACGATGGTTGGTTCATTCTTCAATCCAAATGACATAACTGTATACTAGTAGGATCCCCATTATTTTTTAAATGTGGCCTTATGACGATCTTCCTTAGCAATCTGGATCTGATGGTATCCTGAAAATCCATCTGTAAAAGAATATACTTCCTGGCCTCCTACATTATCTAACACTTCATCAGTGAATGGCATAGGGAAGGGGTCATGCAAACAGGAATCATTCATCTTCCTGAGATCTATGCATATATTGATCTCTCATGTCTTCTTGTCTTGCACCACCATAGGTCTAATCCATTCTGACTCTTCAACAGGTTCTATAATTCCTGCTTCCAACATTCTATCAAGCTCAATCTTTACTTTCTCCTTATATTTAGGGTTCAATATGTAGGGTATTTGTTTGACTGGTTTTGCATCTGGTTTCAAAGGGATCCTCATTTCTCCTAGAGGCCCTTTAATTCCCTTCATATCAGTGAACTTGGTTGGAAACAAGTCCTGATATTCATGCAGGAACTCTATTATATTCTCAATAGTAGAAGGATCCCAATAATCTCCAACTTTTGCAAGCTTCGGTGTCTTCTTTGTTCCAATGTTGACCTTATTAATATTGATCGGTTGTCCAATGAATGGTATCTCAACTCCTGGTCCTTCCACATCTCTCTGGCCTTCTGTTTCGGCAATGTTCACCTTCCTAGGATCATCGTCTTCATTAGCGTTGATGTTGTAACAACCTTGCAGTTTCTGGAGAGGTGCATTCCATTCATCCTCTTATTGTTTTAAAGGGGGGCTAGAGGCCTCCTCAAATAATCTCTCTCTTAAAAGTTGTAACTCTTGGTATACTAAAGGATATTGACTTTCAAATAAGAAGGTGGTTACAAAATTTTGAGTCATACCTTCCCAATCTGCAGTGATGAAGCGCAGCTCTACTTGAAGGTACCAGTTGATAGGGGTTGTGTCCAGTGTGTTAATGAATTTGTGCACCCACTTCTCTTGAGGAATAGTTCTCCAGGCTTCCTCACAACTTCGCACAGGGTCCTTTGGGCAGCTTCGACCTGTGTACTAAACTTCACAGCCTTCTACTTGTGCTGAGAACTGCGCGGTCATTAGGGTACAACATTGTACCCATTCTGTAATGTTGTTTTTGCGTGTCCCCCACCATCTTGCTAGTGTTTCTTTCAAGGTCTCATCCATTGCCAACAATCTCTATTGTGTTGGTACACTTTATTCGAATTTCGACAAGAAGGTTTCTAAAGGATTCAGACCATCAAAAGTGGGTAAGTTACTTACTGTTGTGCCAATCCAGTGAACATCTCTGGTTAAACTAGCACATCTTCTTGTAGATACTTAATACATTTTGTTCTGCTAGTTCTCCAACACTTATTATGAATCTGATGAACATGGATTGTCACTTCACCATCTTAGGTTTCCATCGGCCATAGGATTAATGTAATCCTGTTGTTTGACTGTTAATTTGTATATGTTTTCCAGTTCATATGCACGGTATTCTTCTCTAATAGGTTATGTGTATCGACGACCTTCATCTGGATATAAAGGTGAAATAACCCTAAGGCCATCTCTTTCAAATTTCATTCGTCTTTTCTTTAAATCAACCACAGTGGAATTATTGAAAGCCCAATCAATTCCTAACAGCACAGGGTAAGGGTAGTTGTCATCAACTATCTCAATTACCTTAAAATATGCAAACGTTCGCACTCCATCAATGTCCACATGGACATGTTCCAATATGACAAAGGGGATTACTGCCTATTGATTAGCCATCCTAAGCCTGATAGGGGAATACATCAACCTAGGTTTTCCCATCAGTGTCCAGGTTTGATTCGTCATGACATTGACCTCTGACCCTAAGTCGAGGACCACATAGTCTATATCATATTCTTCTATCTGATCATTCAAGTGTAGTTCCTTATTTGTCCTTCTCTTCTTGGATAGTTGATGTACTGATTTATTTAGTAAAGGATCTATCCTTCCTATCTCATACTGTCTAATTAAATTTTGTAGCTCTTGTATAATGCTTTCGTCCTAAATCAACTTAATACAAGTATATAAAAATTCCATGAGCTTGCTTACCTCTTTTCCTTCTTTTGGTGAAGCAGACTGATCGAATGCCAGAGGAATTCCATATTCTCTGACTTCTGGTCATGTCTTTGATGAAGAGCCTTGGTCTGCTTTGAACTCTTTTCTTGCCTCCTCAAATATTTGTCTTTCTTTCTTTGCATCAAAATTCTAGGTCTTCTTTGTAGCTTTCCTAACTCCTGAGTCTTCTGTAGTTTTTCCTTGGGTCAGTCTGTCTTCTCCTGTAACAATGCCTCCTCTAGTGATAAAAGAGACTCTAGGGTATTCTCCACGAGGTTCAACATATATGAGTTGCACTTGCGGGTTCTGTTGAGGTCCTCGTCTTTCCTAAAGCTTAGCTAGCACCACAGGACAATCCTCTATAACATGTTCTAAGGAACTACAGTAGCTGCAAGTAGTGAAAGGGTTCTGACAGTCCCTTGCTAAGTGTCTTGTTTGTGCACAGTTGTAACAAATGACCTGTCCTCGGCCTTGACCCATACGTCCTCCTCCTCCTCGTCCCTTGAATCCACTGCAAGGATTGAAGTTTCCTCTTCCTTGAGAATTATACTGTGTAGTGTTTCCTTATTGTTGTACTTCACATTGAATTTTGTATATATCCCTTGACATTTCGTGCATGAAGTCATAATCCCTACAATCCCTATCATCATGCCCCACGGACTTACAGAACGTGCAATACAAATTTTTGGGTGTCTGAACATATTTTTTCATGTAATAGCACTCATTAGGGTGATGTCTATTTCTGCATACCTCACACCATGGTAGGGTGACTTTCTTCAAAGGGCTCGGAGCTCCAAAGGCCAAGTATTCATGAAATAGGGGACAATGTTCCTTTTCATGGCCTTTTGATCTGCATCTGACACACCAAATGTCTTCTCTTTTATATTTTCCCTTGTCTTTCTTCATATCTTTGACATGCAGATACAAACTAGTTAGCTGACTCAAGATTTGACTCATACCTGAGATGGATTCTCCCATAGGGGTTGATTCTAACTTCATGGTGATCTCCATCACCTAGGCATGTGAAGAAATCTTCTGTTGCATCAGAGGAACTATGATGTGTGGTTGGAGGGTAGTAATGAACCATTCTTTGTTCTTCTCATCTGGGATATGAAAATTCAATCGACCTGTTAAGGTCTTGAATTTCTGATCAAATTCCCAAATGGGTTCGACTACCTTCTTCTTGATCTCTTTCCACTCTGTAATACATTATGACTCCAACTTGGGTTTCTTGAACTCTGCAATCAACGCATTCTTGATCTCATTCAACGCCTTAGGTTGTGCAAGTCCTTGGAAAAGCTTCATGTACTAGCTCAGTGCGTGATCCCTTAGGGTAGTACTAAACTAAGTTCTTTTAAAAACTTTGTCGGTGACATTCTTACTATTCCATACAGCTTCACATAGGAACCAGTGTTGATCAGGATCTTCAGATCCATCTCCCCTAAAAATTGGGATCCTCATCTCATCTTCCATAGATCTTCCTAGGGTTCCTAACTGAGTATGTGGTGGACTACTAGTGACAGTTCTCTGAATGCTCTGGTGGCTTGGATTACTTTGATTTCTTAATGATACGGAATCAACAGGAGGGGTAATAGTACTTACTTCAGCAGTCTGTGCAGTTCCTAAAGTTTCTGGCTCTTCCCGAAGAGGTTCTTCATCTTTCCCTTCCTCTGTCCCAGCGGGTTCTAAATGCTCTTCATCCATCAGATACGCTTCTTCTCCACTGTAGAAACCCTCATCCCCGTAACTCTTCTTAAACATATTTGCAAGATGAACTTCTCTGAACGCTCTCCCACTGCACGTATGTCCAGCCTCTGTGTCGTTGTCGTTGTCTGAATTCTTGAACATTAGCTTTTCCAGATCCGACCAATCTACTATATCTTCAAGATGTTCTTCTCATGCAATAGCATCTTGATCCTCAACTTCAGAAAATGTAAAAATTTTCCTCTAGGTCCCTTGAATAAATATCTCTCGGCTTGGCTATATGACTCTACTTTGTCAAGAACAAACTTGGTGATGTATCCTCCAAT
>JZKD02S0692373.1:119592-135388 GCA_000966675.3 Picea glauca
GAGGGTTTTGAATTATTTCCATGCAGGATCATGTGTCAATCATCTTTTTGATATAGCCACAACCTAGAAAATTTTGCGCACATGATACTTTTGGCCATCCATCTCTATAGATTGCATTAGTTTAGTCTATAAGTGTCATCCTTGTCAATTTTTTACTTGTAATATGTGTGTTCATCCTACTCCATTACGCCTTGTTGGGGTCAATTTGGAAAATGAATAAGGGAAGGTAAGTTCAAATATAGAAGGAATTCAAATTTGAAAAGAAATTATTACTCGAACAAAGAATAATAGGGACTTGATTTGAGAATTAGGAATGATTTTGAAATTGGGTAAAGAAAATGTGAATAAAGTGAAAAGGGGGATCGATTCAAGAGAATAGCCCGACTTAATGATTTGAGAGGAAAAGTTAGAATAATAAAAGGTAGAAAATATGATTGAAAGAGTTCTAAAAAAATAAACTTCAATCAAAAGAAAAGGAGATCGAACTAAAGAAGAAAATTAGGAAAAGGGAAATCAAAACAAAATTTTAGAAGTAATCCATTTCAATAAGGATTCAAAGAAACTATGTTGTAAGGAAATGAGGGGATGAGATGAATATGAATCTCCAAAACGGAGAAAATGAGAAGAAGTGGGGGCAATTTTTTCTTAAAACTTGGGGGGCTATTGATCCCTTAACAAATAATTAGTTGGTTTATGGAATTAAAATCTATTGCAAAATTAAATGCAACACTAATGACCAAATTGCCAAAATTATTATTATAGACATTCAAAATTCCTCCTTAGATCACCAAGAAATTCCCAACTCCTAAGAACCCTTGTACCCCCATAATTTATTGCCAACCTAAAATCAATGAAAAAAGACACATCCCTTCATCCTAATGTCAATACCATTTACTCCCCTACCTATGAACTTGCTAGCTGCTTATCCAAAATTCTTCAACCCTTTGTTGGTCAAATCTCATCCTTCACCAAAGACTTCCACCTTCACTCTCTTCCTCCATAATAATCAAATAGAGGAACAAGACATTTGTGTTAGTTTTGGAATTATCTTATATTTACCAATATCCTCATCAAGGAAGCCCTCACAACCATTTATATTTTTGTTATCATGATATTACACTTCTTATAAAAAACTGTGTTGAACTTTTTTCAATTTCACAGGAAAATTATTTAAGAGAACTAAAGGAACTTCCATGTGATCTTCCATTTTCCTTATCATAGAAAATATTTTCATGTAACATTTTGAGAAAATAACCTAGGAAACTACCCCTCTCAAACCAAAATGTTGGAAAATATTCATCAATGATAACTTGGTTATCTGGCCCCATGGTCTTAAAAATTTGTGACATTTCCTTAATCAGATCAACAATCTTTCAATTAACATTCAACTGAATATGAAGATAAAAACTATTTGTTGTCTTCCTCTTTTAGATGTCCTAGTCACCCTAAATACCATTGGTTCCTTATCCCACCATTTTTATAGAAAGAAAAAACACACAAAAAAGTTACCTTAATGCAAAATATCATAACCACCCACTCCACATCTCTAACTAAAGCCACCTAGATGAAGAAAAATCCCACTAAAATGAGTTGTTTTAATGGATCCTTTGTTTTTGGTGCAAAATGACATGGTCTACCAACACTAGTGCAATACTTGGATAGCTACAATGGTACCAATTGAAGCAAAATTAGTGATTTAGTCAATCTAGGTACATGCCAAAGAAGGAGGAAAGAATCCCCAATGTTGCAACTCTTAGTGGCTATATTATGTTTATGCATGATGAATTGTAATTATGTAGTCAAATAAGTTAGTTAAGGTATAAAACAAAGAAGCCCATGGACTAAAATTGTATAAAACACTTTCAAGGGCTAGGGAAATGAGTTGATTAGTTTATTCAATATTGTATATCAATTACTATTGCTAGTTGTTTCTCATTGATGTTAGGTTGATTGGTTTTCTAATAGGTTGCAAAAGATACAATGTATTTGTTGGTCATTCCAGATCCAGGTAATATAATTCCCCCTGTTATGGAAGTTCTTGTATTTATGGTGTAAATGGATGATTGTCATGTTCTATTGTATAAGTAATCAATGATAGCTTTAGCATGAATTAGTAATGCATGTATGGTTGTTTTGGCACACTATAAGAGTAAAGGAATGCATATGTTAGTATATTAGTTACAAATCATAATAGCCATTATCACCCTGTAACTTACTCCACCTATCACAAGTATTGACAAGGTACCTTGGTGAGACCTTACCTCTTGTAGCGATGATCCAAGTGGATATTGGTGGCCACCCACCTATTCCAATTGGCTCCTTGTGTCCAATTTGTGCTCAACATGTTCTTCTGTACTGCTTTGTAATTGTGGGTTCTACACTTTTGGGGTTGTATGAAGCCCCACACATCCTCTAGGTGGATACAGGTGGCCTCTCGTCTAATCCAATTGGATTATATTGTATGTTTTCATGTCAACACATATTGTTGTACTTCCAGGGTCAGTTTGGGGCCCTAAACGTTTTTTTTTTTTTTTTGGCTCACCATAGTCACACTATAGATGAAGTCAAATTTTAATGGTGGAATGTGTAGTTCTATGAAATACCTTTCCAACGGGCTATCACTTGCCTAAAAAGAAGGTCGTATGCAAAAGTTACAGCCCTTGGAAGTTGAGGTACCAAATTACACCAACTTACCCATAGGGCCCACATGAATTTTGGCATTTCACCTTCTAGGGTTAAGTTTTTAGATGTCTAGGGTTTTGGAATTTCACCTTCTAGGGTTAGGTTTTTAGATGTATAGGGTTTTGGCATGCATGAGTAATATAAAAAAGGCCTCTGGAGCCTCATGGTAATCAATTCTTCTCAGACAGATGTGCATAGCAACCACATCTTTTTTTAGAGATAGCTACCACCATTCCAGCAAGTGTTTCAGTTTTGCAGTTTTACAGTTTCAACCTATTTCATTATTTAATAGAAGATATTGTTCTATTTGTGTTAGTCTTCATATCTTCGTGTTTATTATATTTAGTTTGTTAATCATTTCATTTTTCTCCTAAATCCATATCAGTGGTATCAGAGCGGTCTTCTCTTCATTTATTTTTCTTCGTGGATGTCCCCGACAAGATCTGGGCACAAGAAGTTGGGACTTGAACCAATCGAGCCATTACAAGATTGGTCGTGCCGAGACCGACAACAACCTGACGAAAAGAAATATGATGGAGCAGGAGATCCTATTAAAATGTTTCTCGAGGAATCCCTCGTGCAACAAAGGAGCGAAATGATGGACAACTTCGCATAAATCCTTCGATGGCTGCCCACAGGAGAAGCGTCTTCATCAAGCATCCATGCAACCCCCTTCAAGGTACAAGTAAATTTTGATATTCCATTATTTGAAGGACTGATAGATGCAGATGTTGTAGATAAATGGTTGAATCTGCTCGAAGGATATTTTTCAGTCCACAATTTTTTTGATAGGGAAAAGATCACTTTTGCACTCCTCAAGGCCATTCCCCATGTTAAAGACTGGTGGGATACTTACTCTGAGAAAAGGGTCGTGGAGGAATCTACAATGTTTATGGTGGCCCCTACATGGGATTCCTTCCGGGATGCCATTAAAGAATAATACTACCCTGTTGGAAGCTACGAGGACTAGTACACCAGATGGACCACCCTACGTCAAGAAAGGGACCAGAAAGTACCAGATTTCACCAATATTTTCCATTCCCTATGCACCAAATTGGGTATCAAATAATGTGAGCGTCATCTGGTGCTCAAATACCATTGTTGTTTGCATAGATAAATTCAAACATAAATGAAGTTCATGGACATTGCCTCATTAGGCATGACTTATAGATACGCTGTCAAGATCGAGCAGAAATTTAAGCTGAAAAGGAGAGATTTTGGATCTGCAAACCCCTCACAGCCGAAGCAGGTAAAAGGAAGCCCCAACCCACATAGCAAGGGACCAAGTTGAGATGGTCGCCCTCAGGACAACCAATCCAAGTCACAACATAAGAAGGGAAATGAGAAGACAAAGAAGGACATGGGAAAATGGTGTGAATACCATAAAAGTTCTTAGCACAACACCAAAGAATGTCACTCCAAGTAGTCCCTCGTGGCCGAGATGAAGGATTCCAAGTCAGAGGTTGATTCTGATTCTGAGTCAAATCCCTAAGGAGGGAAGACGATTATCGATGTTGAACCCAGTGCCACTAGCGCTTCCACCAAATTCTGTCCAAGTGAACCAGAAGAACCAGAGGAAGGAGAACGCCTCTTTCACTCGCAGATGTGGGTCAAGGGGGCTCTGCTTCATTTCATTGTTGATAGTGGTAGTCAGAAGAACCTGATTTCGACAAAATCGTCAAGCGGTTGGACCTGCCAACAACACCACACCCGTGTCAACCAACAGTGTTAATCGCCCTACGACATCAAGCCTTTCAAAGATGAGGTACTGTGTGATATTTCTCCCCTTGAAGTTTGTGATGTTCTTTTAGGACAACCATATTTTTGGAAGCATCATGTTGTGTATGAGTCTAGACCCCGCAGTGTTATTATTACTTTGGGTAGACAATTGTACAGGATCCCAGAGGTAGTGTCGCCTACTGCTATTTCTCTAATCTCTGCTAAGCAATGCAGTAAGGTCATTTCATAGACTGGGAAGTTTGTATTCTTTGTGATTTGTGCTCATAGTAAACAAAAGGTTGCCGCCACATCTGTGGCCTCCACACAGCGCCTCTCTTTGCAGCAGAAGAAAGTGGATGGGATCATGGAAGAATACAAAGACATCTTATCATCACCTACAAAGATACCAACACACTGCCAAGTCAAGCATCCAATTGATCTAACCCTCGACGCACCTCTACCTAATGGACCAGTCTATTGGTGCTCGTTGATGGAGAATGAAGAAATCAGGCATCAGATCCAAGAGATTTTTCAAAAGGGGCACATCAGACCCAACTCCTCCCCTTGCGGAAGCTCGATTGTACTGGTGCAGAAGAAGGACGAGACTTAGCGACTCTGCATTGATTACAGAGCCTTAAACAAAATCACATTCAGGAACTACTACCCCATTCCCAAGATTTATGACCTTCTTTACCAACTCAAGGGGGGTAAAGTTCTTCAACAAGATTGACCTGAAGTATGGCTACCACCAGGCTCCCATCGAACCAACTGATGTATGGAAGACAACTTTCAAGTCTAAAGAAGGTATCTATGAATGGCTAGTCATGCCCTTTGGCTTAACAAATGAACCAACCACTTTCATGAGGTTGATGGATGATGTATTGAGACCCTTCACCAACTCCTTTGTGGTAGTATGTTTGTATGGCATCCTTGTCTTCAACATAACGTGGGAGGCACATGTGGCATATTCAATAGGTTTTGAGCACTCTGCGGCAGCACAAGCTTTATGCCAACTTGCAAAAATGCTCTTTTGGCATGAATAGGGTCCACTAATTGTGCTACATTGTTGATGAGCATGTGGTACATCTCAATCTAACTAAGATCCAAGTCATTCGTGACTGGCTAGCCTCAACCACACTGACCGATCTTCGGAGATTTTTGGGACTAGCCAACTTCTACTGACGGTTTGTGTTGGGATTCTCCCATATTGCATGGGCCCTCATCCAGGTGACCAAGGGTGGTGGTAGGGCCAATTTCATGTGGGGTAAGGAGTAGCACCAAGCATTTGATGATCTGAAGCATCGCTTATGCTCAACTCCAGTACTCTCCTTTCCCGATCTGCAACAACCATTCGAGATTGAGACTGATGCATCTGACTATGTTGTGGGTGCAGTTCTCACTCAACATGGGCACCCAGTGGCATACCATAGTGAGATACTCTCTGATACTGTATGGAAATACCCCACCTGTGACAAGAAAATGTTTTCCATTGTACAATCCTATCATCAATGGAAACATTACATTCTGGGGAAAGAGACGATTATACACACTGATCACAAACCTCTGCAATTCATATATACACAAAGGAAATTATAGAACGATCATCATCAGAAGTGGTCCACCTACCTATAGCAGTTCCATCTCAACATAAAGTATAAGAAATGTATCTCCAATCGTGTTGTTGACTACCTCAGTCGACCTCCTTTGGCTGCACTCACCACTGTGCTCCATTCCTATTGACATGAAGCATCTGAGTGGCCCCAACTTTATCAACAAGATTTGGACTTCACCACCACCTATCAAGTCTTGGGTACAGGTGAAAATGTCACTAATTTTCACATTCAGGATGGACTCTTATGCCACATGGGCCATCTCTGTGTTCCTACAAGAACGCATGCAAAGCTAATTTGGGAATCCCACTATAGTTGGGTGGAAGGACATTTTGGCATGGAGAAAAATGTGGCCATTCTTCAGAAACATTTTTATTGGCCAAAAATTTGACAGGACGTCAACAAGTATATCAGATCTTGCATTTTCTGTGCCATTTCCAAGCCATCCGTAAAGAAGCAAGGTTTATAAAACTCTCTTCCTATTCTTGAAAAGCCTTGGGAATCCATATCAATGGATTACATGTCTAGCTTGTCATCCACCAAGCAAGGAAATGACAGTGTGTCTGTGGTTGTTGATCGGTTTTTGAAGATGGTCATCCTCATAGCCTGCAAGAAGAATGTCACAGCGACAGATACTGCTAAGATCTTCTTTGAATGAGTGTGGTTCCACTTTGGGATACCACAGACCATCATCTCCAACTGAGACATCATGTTCCTCAACACCTTTTGGTTGAGTCTTTGGTCTCTGTTAGACACCAAGCTCACAAAATTCACTGCTTTCCACTCCTAAACCGATGGCCAAACAAATCGTCAATCAGATGATTATGCACATCCCATGCATGTACAATTCTAAGCGTCCATGTACATGGGACGAGAGTCTCCCATATGTCCAACATAACTACAACAGGGATCTCCATAGTTCCATCGACCATAGCCCATTTCAGGTGGGTCTAGGATTCCAACCCTTGGGACCCATTGATGTTGCACTCCCTCTTGCCACTGCACAGACAGACTCTTCCCCTGATCATTCTACGATTGACAAAGCCACCAAATTCATTAAGCGGATTCAACACATTCGCCAACAGGTCCAGGAGATTTTGCAGAAATCCAATGCTAAGTACAAGCAGTGCCATGATCAACACAGGGTACCACACCAATTTCAGGTTGACGACAAAGTCTAGTTACATTTGCAGAAGGAGTGTCTCATTGGGCCCCGTCAAAAGCTTCCCCACTTCGTTATGGGCCTTACATTATCACCAAGGTTGTGGGTAGAAATTATTTTGAGATCAACACTCCACGCTTCCTTGGTATGCATTCAGTATTCAATGTGGACCTCGTTCGACCATATTTCCCCCCCTTATTGGACACCTCTGAGATTGTAGAACAAATGACACCAACATAGCTCAACCATGACTGCATGGAAGAAGCAGCCAATGATCATATAGTGGACACACAAGTCAAGGGCACTTGCCAGCAGCAGATCCAACTTTATCGGGTTGTCAAGGCAGGGAAGCTCCTACAACAAGGCAAGTGGCTCACCCAGGGCCAAATCTAGCAGAAGTTTCCTCACCTGATGGGGGAACTCAATGCAATGGAGACCATTACTTCCTAAGGGGGGACGATTGATCCACGTGGACATTGGTGGCCACCCACCTATTCCAACTACCTCCTCATGTCCATTTTTTTTTCAACGTGTTCTTCCGTAGTGCTTTGTAATTGTGGGTTCTACACTTCTAGGGATATTTGAAACCCCACAGATTCTCCAGGTGGATACGGGTGGCCTCTTGTCTAATCCAACTGGCTTATTTTGTATGTTTTCATGTCAGCAAATCTTGTTGTACTTCCAGGGTCGTTTTGGGGCCCGAAACATTGTTTTTTTGGCTCACCAGCATTAAACTGTAGACATAGTCAAAGTTTGATGAAAACATGTGTAGCTCTCTAAAATACCTTTCCAACGGGCTATCACGCACCTAAAATGGAGTTCATATGCAAAAGTTATGACCCTTGGAAGTTGAGGTACCAAATTACACCAACTTACCCATAGGGCCCACATGACTTTTGGTGTTTCACCTTATAGGGTTAGGTTTTTGGATGTCTAGGGTTTTGGCATTCATGAGTAATATCAAAAAGGCCTCTGGAGCCTCATGGTAATCGATTCTGCTCAGACGGATGCACGTAGCAGCCACATCTCTTCTCAGAGATAGCTACCACCATTCGAGCAAGTTTTTCAGTTCTATAGTTTTATAGTTTCAACCTATTTCATTATTTAATAGAAGATATTGTTCACTGGATATTTGTGTTAGTCTTCATATCTTTGTGTTTATTATATTCAGTCTGTTAATCATTTCATTCCGCTCCTAAATCCGGATCAAGTGATTAACAACATTGGTGCTAGGCTATGTGGACCCTAGTTTTCCTAAAAGAACCAAAACCTTTGAAACAATGGTTACTCCAACCACCAAATCAACAAATCCTTTCGTAAAACTTGCCACTCCAATTGTTAAAACATGAATCCTCAAGATTTTTCGCCTTTCAACCAAAGGACCATCAATAAAATAGCAAAAATCTAAATTAAAAAAGAAATCAAATTGTCTTCAAAACCCTGAACTTTGTTAAAAATAAAAGTAACCACCTCAATCAATGAGGTGTGTATGAAATCCCTTGCTCATGTGGTATTTTCTACATTAACTAAATTGGTTTTTCCATCCGAACTAGATTGAAAGAACACATTGCTAATATTAACCTTGCCTACACCTCTAAGTCTACCATTGTTAACCACTCTCAACACACCGATAACCACATATGCTTTGACCAAATAAAAAATTATCACTTAAGACCAACATTATTTCACCGCTTAATAAAAGAAGCCATTAAAATTGAAAATAATCTTTATCTAATAAACTTTCTTTCCCTTTTAAGCCCCTTTCCCTCCCCTGAGCCTTTTAATTCTATAACCCTTCCTTTTCTAACCCCCAACCTTTTTTTCCTCTTATTATGCTTTCAATTTATTGGCTTTTTAAAACTCTACCCCTTTTTATTTAACCCTTTATTTACATCCCAATTTAGTTTAATTTCATTTAACTTTTCCCTTTCCCCAATTCCATATYCTTAAGTTATCAAAAATATGTGTAMGACTTGAACGTGAACRTGATGATTGACATTCTGTGATTTATTTAGTGATTTCAATTTCACTTCTTCATGCTAAGTGAATTATTCAAACTTATAAGAAATTGGTTATTAGTTAAYGACGCTCATAAAAATGATCATAACTAAATGAYTTTGAATACATAATTAATAAAAAAACTAACATTTCKCAATGTTAAATTATGAAAGTCTTTCATTTTTAATTATATTTAATTTTTTTATYAYAATATTTTAATTTAAATAAGAAATTGATTAKTAGTTAATGACGCTTATAAAAATGGTCATAACTAAAAAAAACTTTGAATACATAATTAATAAAAAAACTAACATCTTGMATTGYTAAATTATGAAAGTTWTTCATTTTTAATTATATTTAATTTTTTTATCACAGTATTTTAATTTAAATTAGAAAGATATTTTCCAAACAAAACAAAATGCATTCCCACCTTCATAGTCTTTTTTCTAATTAATTATAACCTTAATAATAATAATAATATCAACTTAGATATTAATATTATTAACTAAAATTCAACAATATAGTTAGTAAAGTTGCAAAAACTGTGTTTTATAAACAAAACACGACCTCCTTCTCGAACTATTGTACGAGATTGGAGCATTGCAGGAATCGAACTCACGACCTTACGAAGCAAAAATCAGCTCCTAGAACAAATACGCATTTGTATTTTAAATATAGTAGCCGTTAAATGTTCAATATTTTAAAAGATGTATAGATTCAACAGATGTTCGTGAGATCTGTTACCGCCAAAAGAGGTGAGAAGATATTGAATAATAAAGATATCTAATTCTAGATTATTATATTCACATTGTTATAATTAATGTAACGTCTAGCTGGTTTGCCCGAGTGGTTAAGGGGGAAGACTTAAGATCTTCTGCACATAAGTGCGCGTGGGTTCGAACCCCACAGCCAGCATTTAAAACAATTATTTTGAATTAAATTTTATATGGTTATATATATAATAATTATGATAAATATTTTAATATGAAAGGGTTTCGACCTCGGGACATTTTGAATTAAATTTTATGTGTAGAATATAACAAAATTGTTTTACGAAGTTAGCTTAAAACATAACATGATGTTTTGTGGATTTTTCGAGTAGTTGAAGTGGTTTTTTTCATATAATATATCAGGGGTAGATCATTGTCTCCCCTTTCCCTAATCCGTTTATGTAAGTCATTGTGACTTTAACAACATTACTAAATTTAGTTGGAAAGAAGATGAAAAGGAATGGGTATGGAGTTCTACAATCCATTATTAAGACAATTGATGATCCCTAAAGGTTGAAGGTGACATATTATTAGGTAACCACCACCATATATCGAGAGTGTCCTTATAGGGAAGTTTAACATATCAAAGCCAAACCTTATGACATTACAAGGATAGTTGATCTCATTAATGAAAGAAATATTAAAGTTTAGCATATTCTAAACGTTCTATTTTTTGGTTATTTTTTCCGTTTAATTTTGTCCGAAATCCTGTGAGGAATGGTTGGATCTGCAGATTTGAGTGACTAAGCTTGTATAATCCTAGTGCCTCAGGGGTTTTTCAGCACGTTGAATCCATTTATGCATCAAATGCAATTTAAGCAACAAAAAATAGTGATTTTGTCCATATTTACATCGTCGGATTCCGGCCAAAAAACCCAAAAGGTAGAACGTTTAGCGTTGCTATTATGAAAAGGGAGTCGTTGTTTGTTTTAGATAATAGATGACAAAGACAAAATCTTCCAAAGATGGCCTTTATTATGAAGAGCCAATTGGTTACCTTTGAATTAGTGATCTTTAAATTTTGATTCAAAGAAAGAAATTCCCATTGAATCTAGTGTAGGTTAGACTGCACTTTCTTCTTTTGATCATTTGGGATGAGTAGAACATGTAAGAGAGGAAATCCACATGAAAAGTTTATAAACAAATCGAGTAACAAAAGAAGGCATATGTTTTAATACCCCTAGGTCGAACCCCAATTGTACATATAAATGTAACTGTAATTATACATATAAGTTGGTGAGTTGATGGTACAAGATATTTGGTTCGGTTATGTGCACATTGAGTCAGTGTGCAGGAATCTCATACCAAAGAAGTGTGCACATTTTATAATGTAGTGCACACATGTGTAAGTATGTGAGGATTGTGCACTAAAGGAAGGGTGTGCACCATCCTGAGTTTGCGTACAATGGAGTAAGTGCACAGTTTTGGGGCTAGAGTTCCTTTGTGTATATGTGTTTTGAGGCCCGAGTGCTTGTGTGGTTATTAGGCTAGAGAGCCATATGTTAAATGGCTAGTGAGCCATCATTGTAATATGTAATCACATGCAAATATTAATGAAAACAAATCACTGCTGCAAACCAACCATGTAAAAGAGTATGGGGGGATAAACTCCACTAGATAGGGAAAGGGGGATAAGATTTAAGGATAAGGGGCTAAGCTAAGGGGGGCTTAAGCCCAAAGAAATGTTATATTAATATTCCTTAAAGTATAAAGTATGGATAATTATTTTATCCTAAGTTCTAAGGATGGGGACAAGTGGGGCCAAGATAGTTCTCAACATGACAAGTGGCAAGTTGGGAACATGCATACATATAGTTTGGACTTAGTTCATTCTCCTAGGGATTCTATCATCATTTCCTTCACTCACTCAACTATCACTCGTACCCTGCAGTTACTATTTTTGTTCATGTATCTGTACCCTAGTTAGCTTGGGAGCTGGATTGAAGAAGTGGGTTGTTAGGACCATAGGATATTGAAGAGGCAGGTTGTTAGGCCCGTAGGATATTGAAGAGGTTGGTTGTCAGGACCGTGAGCGTTCTCGCCATGTGAGAGAATTGTTGGGAATTGATTCCCAAAGATGCCAAACTACAAATATAGGGCTCTGAGACTTCATGTCTGACATGTTGTTGAAGCCTTGGAAAGGAAGTGGGGCAGTCGAGGGAGTCTTGAGCAGAGAAGGGGCACACTTCCTAGGGTGGGACAAGCATGTGGGGAATGAAGGACTACATGTTTTTAGTTCGAGTTAGCACCTATGACTGAGTTTCCTGTTGTTTGGGATACCTTAGCCTGGTTAGGAATTCCTTTACCCAAGTGGAGCTTAGTCCAAGATCGGGGGTGACCCACTGTTGAGAGTTATGATCATTGTGTTCTAAGGTTGGGAGGAACGTGGAAGGTATGCACACAGTTGGTGTTATTTTAATCAAAGATAAGTGCCAATTTGTGTTAATTCATGTGTTGTGTTAATATTTATGCATTTGTTTTCATGGGTTTTTCCTGTGTATGTTGCATGCGTATTTTTGTTATTATTTTGTATGAATATGTGCATTTGCAGAGTATGTTTATAATTTGAATTTGTATTAGAGTTCAAAATTTTAAGTAGCATAGCCCAACAGGTGGTTGGGAATGCTACAAGGTGGTATCAGAGCTCTATTTTTCAACACTGAGCTTGGATGGGCCAATTAGTGGAACACGAAAGTGAAATTTACAGACTATGCAGGTACATGTTGGACAGGATTACAGTTGGTAGGAATGTGAAGCCATGTGGAAGACCAACTGTCAGTCCCACGAAACTGCGACTTACACAAGGTTATGAGTCCACAAGTCCATGAAGATGGAAAACTGACTAAGTGTCGGGATTTCTCGGACATTCTTATACAATATTATGAGTCTGCAAAAATGGAAAAATAACTAAGTGTTGGGATTTCTCAGACAAACTTACACAAGATTAAGAGTCCATAAGTCCGCGAGTCCGCAAGGATGGAAAACGAACTAAGTGTTGGGATTTCTCGGACATACTTACACAATATTATGAGTCCGCAAGACCGCGAGTTTGCAAAGATGGAAAAATGACTAAGTGTTGGGATTTTTTGGATAGTCTTACACAAGATTATGAGCCTGCAAGTCTGCAAAGATGAAAAAATGACTAAGTGTTGGGATTTCTCAGACAAACTTACACAAGGTTATGAGTCTGCAAGTCCACAAGTCCGTGAAGATGGAAAAATGACTAATTTTTGGGATTTATTGGACAAGCTTATACAATATTATGAGTCCGCAAGTACGCGAGTCCGCAAAAATGGAAAAATGAATAAGTGTTGGGATTTCTCTGACAGACTTACACAAGATTATGAGTTTGCAAGTCCCTGAGTCTGCAAAAATGGAAAAATGACCAAGTGTTGGTATTTCTCGGACATACTTACACAAGATTATGAGTCTGCAAGTCTGCGAGACCGCAAATATGGAAAAGTGACTAAGTTTTGATGGTGGGTTCATGGAAGGGTTTTGGATTGAAGAGTCTAAATAACCACCCAGAAAATTGATCTGGGAAATTAATTTCACGAGGAATCAGAAGAAAGTATTTTGATGCATTATTGGAACGGAATTGTGCATAATTTTCATGAATCTGTTGAATTATTTAGTCTAACAAATCTTGTTGCCTGCATATTTTTGCAGAGTTAACATAATTTAGATCAAAACATGATCGACATAGAGATCAACAAAATGGAAGATACACGAAGGACTTACAACCATGAAGAGGAAGTCAGGGGGTTGTATGTCAATTTGAGTAATGAAGGTACATATGCAAATGGACAGGGAGTAGGAAAGGAGGAAAGCATGAACTTAGACGAAACCATAAAAAGTATGCAAAAAGATGTCCAGAGTTATAAAGTTGATAATGAGAGGCTTATGAGAGCCAAGGAGAAACAAGAAAACTTTAACATCAAGTTAATGTAGAGCTTGGACGGAATAGAGAAGAATATGGATAAGGAGATCAAGTCAAGAAAATATGGGAGTCACATGTCTCATGATAAGATGAGAAGAACAAGAAGTGTTGGAAGGCATCACCAACACTCCCCAAGGCACTCAACCAGGAGAGCAAAAAGTAGTTCAATTCCATCCCATGTTAGGAAACATAAGAAGAAGTCTGGGGTGGATGAGCTACAGGGGGAAATGAACAAAATCAAGCCTCCTACATTTTATGGTGAGCATAAGAAGGATAAGGATGTAGAGACATGGCTGCTAGGCATGAGGAAGTATTTTCAATTGCATAATTACTCTTCACACTCAGAAGGAAGAATTTCCATCTATCAACTTGTTGGCAGCAATAATATAATTGTTATTTTTTCCATATCAATTAAATAACTGCCTACACAGGGTCATGAAATTTTATAGCTCTTCATGAGCTATTTCTGAAACGAAAGTTGTAAACTGTCACTTCTCCCTATTGTCTATTTCAGGCTTTTTTTTCATGACTGAAAGCATGAAAACTTGTGACTGTGATTACCATTATATTTTAAAATTTCATTAAAGGCAAATTGTTTATATAGTTGATTATGGAGTTTTGATTCCCTGCCATGAAGATGTTACTCTCTTTGTTTTTGATCCTTGCAATTCCAAGCATGCTTAAGAAGTTGATCATTTTATGAACAAAAGACCCCCACCATTTGATTTTTTGTATAGTTTTGGTTTGATCCTTGGTTACGTTTCTTTTACAAAACTCTTGATTTTTCACTTACCCAAACTTTGTAATCAAATCCATGATGCATGCACTCATTTTTGTTTTAATGTTTTGGTCCTAGCTCGTACAGAATGCAAGGTGGCATACGATTTGCAGACTGTCATTATCTCTAAGGATGGCCTCGGGTTTCACAAACCTCTTTGCATGCGTTTTAATTAAACGACTATCCCATCGTATGAGTCTTTATAGCGTTCATTGTTGGGCTCGGGGTTATGGCTCTGTTTTGTTTTTACAAACCCTACCTGTATGATGTGTTTGTTTGATTACCCTCCTGTCCATTATGGCTCCTGTCGTGAGAATTGAACCAAACAATATCCAAACCCTGCTGTCATACGACGATGCTATAGACAATTTGGAAATAAATGGCTGGCTCGTTTTCATCAGGAAGTTTCAGGGTTTTAATTTACAAGTTGCCCAAGAATTCGCCTTATCCTTTGATGGTTGTAGAGTGAAAGTTGGTGATGTGCAACTGGAGGTTACTGAGGAGTTCCTGAGTCAAGCCACAGGGTTACCAGTGAGCGGTCAAAAATGGTTTAAAAACACAAAAGTGGAGGAAGTTCCTTGGACCCTGTTGTTTACATCTCGGAAAATAACAAGCTGTGATAGAGGTATGCCAATTTCATTCCTAAAATCTTGGTGGCATGATTTTCTTGCTGTGGTATAGAAATTTGTTACCTGTGAGGGGTGTTTCGGGCTTGTATTTTTATACCATTTGCATATGTTTATGAGTTTTATGGGTTTCCCTTTGAATATGCCGTATTACTTACTCAGGAGTCTTTATAAAATGGGGAAAAGATATAAGAAAAAGAGGTCAGACTCTAGCCTTTTTCATCATGGCCTAGTTAAAATCCTGCTCATACATCAATTAGAGTCACAGGATGATATCTGGGATTCGTTTATAATCCAAAATGGCTATGGTAACCCTGAATTGGGAGAAGTAGATAAACTCGTTGTTGAGGAAACCCTTGTCCACCCGACGACATCTCTCTCACCTCCCCAGACTTGTGTCTCTTCCCCTAACAACAAACCCTTGATCAATCCTAATGTCATTCAATAGGCCAGTCAACAGATTACACATCCAAATCACTGTGTTAAAAACATAAAGAAACCTACAGGAAAG
>JZKD02S0692373.1:145986-158540 GCA_000966675.3 Picea glauca
CGTGGAAATTATAAAACTACTTACATAAAACCTAGGATGATATACCAATTTTAACTAAACTAGGAAACTACAATAAAATTAGAAACACAAATATCCTCTAAACTTTCCATCAAATTCCATGCAATTCGAATTCACCTGAAAAGGACAAGAAATGAAAAAGTTAGAATGATATTTGTTAAAGAAAATAATAAAAATTTAATTCTAAAACTAGCTACAGAATCCTTTGATTTTGTAGCTAGTCTAAAATAAGATACAGAATCAACATTGAAATTAATTGAAAATCTTTTTAAAGAATTCCATTTAATTAAAACCCAATAGCTATTTGAAAACGAAACATTTAATTTGAAATTATTATATCATTCGAAATCAAACAGGATCAATCATTCAACCGTATACAGAGATAGGTGTACTCTGTTTCTTTTGTTACCACAAAGTCGGGTCAACAAAATCATATGGAACAACAATGTAATCGTTTCACAACAAATCGAATCCAACAACTGTAAAATCGTTTGATTTTCAATTGAAAACGATATAATCAAAAAAATCGTAGGTAATGGTTAAGCAAGAGATACGACTGAATTCAAACAAAATCATTTTCCAATCCTTACAGCTGTAATGACACAACAACTGATTTATACCATAAGCGAATTAAATCCACACTGGCACTTAACTGTCCATAAATGAAATCGAAATGAAATCATTCAGTTGGTAACAGGGTTCACAAGAATTATATGATCGCTTTTTTTTAGTAAACTGGGTAGACAAGATCGATTTCCTTTGATCAAAATTATTTGTTTGAAACACATTATGACCGAATTTGATAGAGACGACAAATATTGACCAATTCGTTTGCAAATTAAAAACAAACAGAGCAGTTTTCATAATGTGAATCTAAATCATGAAAGTAATCGAACCAACTGAATTCGACTTAAGCGAATCAAACAACGAGGAGTCTAACATAATCATCATAAATCGAAACTGTCCCACGATTCAGGCACACTTGCACAGGTTTAAATGAGCATATTGTTTTTATAAAAGCAAAGTCGTTCCTTTTGAATTGAAACCAAACAGAGTTGCATTCTTGTTCTAAGAAGATTACATGACACAACATATCGTAACAACTATACTCCCGAAATCATTCACCAATCAGAGCATACAGATCATAACGAAATCAAATCCAAATGAATCGCATTCCAAATTGAGCGTGAAAAACTTCTTGTTGGGAGTGGATACCAAACGAATTGAATTGAACGAAAACCAACAATTTTGTTAACTCAATCAGGAAAACCAATCAATCAAATCCAAACGAAAACCATTCTAATCCAATCAAAATCTATCAATGGTTATACTGGGAATAATCAAATCACATACCAAATCGAAATTTCTTTTTATTTTTAGCAAACGAAACAATGTACATTATAACAGAGCCATTTCAAAACGTAAATAGAGCTATTCAAAAACATAATTCAAATCATTATATCAATCTATTCACTCACACAACTAAAAAAATATTAAAATCCATACCTATATGGTAACGAGATGGCTTGATCATGCCAATTTGGAGTAGATAACTGTCATGGCCGATTCAACGTTTTTGAAAAGGATCGAGCCTGTTGTCTTCTATTTCTTATCAACTACTTGGACTTGGTCTCGTTGGCTGGTCAATACCTCAATTCGACTTTCCAGTGATTGGATTTTCGATTGGAGTATGGGAACATCAATGTAATAACGTTACAACCATAAATCGCATTGGTCACAAGAAGACTGTGTGGGGTTTGAAAGAGCAGGAGAGGGTTTGGACATGTGGCTTAGGGTTTCGTTAAGCAATTTGATACCAGGGTACCTAGGGTCATTTCTTAGACAGGGGGGAAGATTTGTTACGAAATCGTAAGGTGGTTCGGGGCATAAACCCTGTGAATAAGGATACTCATTAGCTAAAAAGTGTTCTACATCAGAATCAGAATCCTCACTAAGGACAATAGGGTCTCGCTCAGCAGAGGGTTTAGGCTTGTTTCTAGCCATTCTCGAAATGAGATGGGCATTCCTTTTTCCTTTGGCATTAGCAGTAGGGTTTTCCTTGGGCTTTTTGCTCATAAGTTTCTTTGTAGGCTTGGACTTGTCAGTTCCAATGTCTGGTAAGTCAACCTTAGGGTCGGCCGATGGTTTAGGCAGTAGGACATGTAAGGGTACAGGTAGCTCGACCTTGGCTTCAATTACCACAGGATTATCAACTGGGACAGGGTCTAAATCCTCAAAACCATTACGAGAGATGAAAGCTCTCCAACTATCACCATGCAAACTCAAATGATAAACATTGATAAGTTTAATAAGCCCATGATGGAACAGGTTGCTGTCAACCTTCTGCCTTTTAAATCTTTTTGACATCTTATATAAGCTGTGTGGAAAGTAGAAAGGCATGTTTAAAGGATACCCTATAAAAATCATCAGCAAACGCAAGTGGTAGAGAAACACGATCCCGTATCGACCTTCACAGGTCATGAACTGCTTGACTAGAATTAATAGGTCATGCCATCGTGGTTTGAGTGCAGAGATGGGCATACCTCATTCACACGAGGTGACCTTGTGCGAGAAGAACAGTAGTGTCTGTGGAACTTCCTCGACCTTACAATTCTTAAACCAATGCTGTCCCGAGGCAGGTAACCCTATAGCAGAGCTGATAAACTTCTCATCGATCTCCAACTGTATGTCACCCACCTTGGCTCTACAACCATCGAAAGTCATGGAAAACTGTCGTGCTAGACAAGGGTTAAAACCCTCAAATCGTTGTATAAAGGCGAGCCAAGAGTTCTATTCCAAGTCCTTCTGAGAATTGTCAAACATTAACAGGGCCTGGTTTCCGTTTGGCTTGATTCGCATGACTGGTGCCATGGAGCCGAGCACATGGTAAGCCGAGGGTTTAGATCACAACACACACAGCAGCAGAGCCACCTGAGCTAACAAAAATGAACGGGCAAAAGGGATAGGCATAAATACCATCATGCGAAGGTGGTGGAACTTATCTTCTGCTATGCAAAATAGTAATTGCCAAAGTACAACTGCCGATTCACATAGTAGTTCAACCCATTATAGCATAGTTTGAAAATTGTTCGAATTAGCTGACCAATGAATCAACTGTCAAGTGTATAAACCAACGCGCAATCGATCGTTGTGCCAAATTTTTTAAACCATAAATCATTCCAATTGAAACCAAAATCAAATATTAACCATGCGCCAATGTGTATTCATATAATCAACCAACCAATAGTTATGAAAACATTAACATAGGGATTATATTAAAAATATATGTATGAAAGATTTAAACATAATACCCAATGTATTTTCCTGGAATCAATGATCAAGTAGGTCAAATAAAATGCAAGTCCAGATGTCAATGCATTACAAACTTAATGAAACCANATCGATTTCCTTTGATCAAAATTATTTGTTTGAAACACATTATGACCGAATTTGATAGAGCCGACAAATATTGACCAATTCGTTTGCAAATTAAAAACAAACAGAGCAGTTTTCATAATGTGAATCTAACTCATGAAAGTAATCGAACCAACTGAATTCGACTTAAGCGAATCAAACAACGAGGAGTCTAACATAATCATCGTGAATCGAAACTGTCCCATGATTCAGGCACACTTGCACAGGTTTAAATGAGCATATTGTTTTTATAAAAGCAAAGTCGTTCCTTTTGAATTGAAACCAAACAGAGTTGCATTCTTGTTCTAAGAAGATTACATGACACAACATATCGTAACAACTATACTCCCGAAATCATTCACCAATCAGAGCATACAGATCATAACGAAATCAAATCCAAACGAATCACATTCCAAATTGAGCGTGAAAAACTTCTTGTTGGGAGTGGATACCAAACGAATTGAATTGAACGAAAACCAACAATTTTGTTAACTCAATCAGGAAAACCAATCAATCAAATCCAAACGAAAACCATTCTAATCCAATCAAAATTTATCGATGGTTATACTGGGAATAATCAAATCACATACCAGATCAAAATTTATTTTTATTTTTAGCAAACGAAACAATGTACATTATAACAGAGCCATTTCAAAACGTAAATAGAGCTATTCGAAAACATAATTCAAATCATTATATCAATCTATTCACTCACACAACTAAAACAATATTAAAATCCATACCTATATGGTGACGAGATGGCTTGATCAGGCCAATTTGGAGTTGATAACTGTCATGGCCGATTCAACATTTTTGAAAAGGATCAAGCCTGTTGTCTTCTGTTTCTTATCAACTACTTGGACTTGGTCTCGTTGGCTGGTCAATACCTCAATTCGACTTTCCAATGATTGGATTTTCGATTGGAGTATGGGAACATCAATGTAATAACGTTCCAACCATAAATCGCATTGGTCATAAGAAGACTGTGTGGGGTTTGAAAGAGCAGGCGAGGGTTTGGACATGTGGCTTAGGGTTTCGTTAGGCAATTTGATACCAGGGTACCTAGGGTCGTTTCTTAGACAGGGGGGAAGATTTGTTATGAAATCGTAAGGTGGTTCGGGGCATAAACCCTGTGAATAAGGATACTCATTGGCTAAAAAGTGTTCTACATCAGAATCAGAATCCTCACTAAGGACAATAGGGTCTCGCTCAGCAGAGGGTTTAGGCTTGTTTCTAGCCATTCTCGAAATGAGACGGGCATTCCTTTTTCCTTTGGCATTAGCAGTAGGGTTTTCCTTGGTCTTTTTGCTCATAAGTTTATTTGTAGGCTCGGACTTGTCAGTTCCAATGTCTGGTAAGTCAACCTTAGGGTCGGTCGAGGGTTTAGGCAGTAGGACATGTAAGGGTACAGGTAGCTCGGCCTTGGCTTCAATTACCACAGGCTTATCAACCGGGACAGGGTCTAAATCCTCAAAACCATTACGAGAGATGAAAGCTCTCCAACTATCACCATGCAAACTCAAATGATAAACATTGATAAGTTTAATAAGCCCATGATGGAACAGGCTGCTGTCAACCTTCTACCTTTTAAATCTTTTTGACATCTTATATAAGATGTGTGGAAAGTAGAAAGGCATGTTTAAAGGATACCCTATAAAAATCATCAGCAAACGCAAGTGGTAGAGAAACACGAGCCCGTATCGACCTTCACAGGTCACGAACTGCTTGACTAGAATTAATAGGTCATGCCATCGTGGTTTGAGTGCAGAGATGGGCATACCTCATTCACACGAGGTGACCTTGTGCGAGAAGAACAATAGTGTCTGTGGAACTTCCTCGACCTTACAATTCTTAAACCAATGCTGTCCCGAGGCAGGTAACCCTATAGCAGAGCTGATAAACTTCTCATCGATCTCCAACTGTATGTCGCCCACCTTGGCTCTACAACCATCGAAAGTCATGGAAAACTGTCATGCTAGACAAGGGTTAAAACCCTCAAATCGTTGTATAAAGGCGAGCCAAGAGTTCTCTTCCAAGTCCTTCTGAGAATTGTCAAACATTAACAGGGCCTGGTTTCCATTTGGCTTGATTCGCATGACTGGTGCCATGGAGCCGAGCACATGGTAAGCCGAGGGTTTAGATCACAACACACACAGCAGCAGAGCCACCTGAGTTAACAGAAATGAACAGGCAAAAGGGATAGGCATAAATACCATCATGCGAAGGTGGTGGAACTTATCTTCTGCTATGCAAAATAGTAATTGCCAAAGTACAACTGCCGATTCACATAGTAGTTCAACCCATTATAGCATAGTTTGAAAATTGTTCGAATTAGCTGACCAATGAATCAACTGTCAAGTGTATAAACCAACGCGCAATCGATCGTTGTGCCAAATTTTTTAAACCATAAATCATTCCAATTGAAACCAAAATCAAATATTAACCATGCGCCAATGTGTATTCATATAATCAACCAACCAATAGTTATGAAAACATTAACATAGGGATTATATTAAAAATATATGTATGAAAGATTTAAACATAATACCCAATGTATTTTCCTGGAATAAATGATCAAGTAGGTCAAATAAAATGCAAGTCCAGATGTCAATGCATTACAAACTTAATGAAACCAATGTCACATAATCAATCCAAAATTTCCAATGAGTATAGTTCGACAGTTTNATTTAAACATAATACCCAATGTATTTTCCTGGAATCAATGATCAAGTAGGTCAAATAAAATGCAAGTCCAGATGTCAATGCATTACAAACTTAATGAAACCAATGTCACATAATCAATCCAAAATTTCCAATGAGTATAGTTCGACAGTTTTGCTAGCTTCATAAAAGGTAAGCGCAATAGGCATATTGTCAAAAGGAAATAATGATAGTTCAAATAATGACTTCAATGCGACTTCGAAAGACGAATGTTTTCACTCTTACAGTCGTGAAAAAAAAACAAAAATAAGTATGCAAAGACGCAAAGAATAAAAATTTCGTCCATTTGAAAAATTGCGACGAAAAAAAAAATGATGTTTGCAAAACATTGGTGTAGGCAGCTTATAAGACATTGGAAAGATGTGATTTGGCTGCCAACAATGGAAACACACTGGTAGAAGCAGTTATCTCTATCAAAAGAAACAAATTCAGATTAGGACAACAAAGAAAATTTCAACTCAAAAATAACAACCAGAAAATCGTATAACATCATCATTAACCAATCATTCCAGTAGTGTTTCAAAAGATGAATACTGATAATAATCTTAAGACCAACAAGTCACGATATTAAAGATAAAATCTCCAATACTATTGGCATAACCACTGCTGCCACCAGGCATCCAGAGCCTCGACAGGGTTGCCATTTAACCCACTCTGACATCTGTATCCTGTTAAGAAGTTCTGGATCAGAATAAAGGACTTAAAAGAGGTTTCTTTTTCACAAATTTTCATATACCTGACATTGCTTCGCTGCCAGCGGGCCTGTTCAATACCCCGACGAAGTTGTCTTGGCGCCATGCATGCATTTACCCGCTGCCAGTAAACCTGTTCAGCATCTCGATGGGTTTACAAGCACTTCCCACAACTCTTATTCATAATTTATTTTGTTTTGTCTTTTCATAGATATATATATTTGAGCGGGGTGACGCTGAAAATCATGATATTTCAACATATTTTTTAGACCTCATCAGAATTTTTTAGAACCGTCCCTTATTTAGATCCAGAGATGTTTTATTTAAAAACAATTTTCTAAGACATGGAGACATCTTCTGAGTCATTCCTTTACGGAAAAGGGACAGCGTAAAAAGATAATAGATGATCATAAAAAGATTTACTCAGAGATTGAAATCAATAAACTTCTTTCAAACAACAGACTTTTCCAACATAGATATAAATTTTAGCAATATATCATTGATGTTTGTACAAAATTTTCAGAAGTTATTTCAATGAAGAAAATTTCTTTCGTCTTTGTCTGAATAGCTCAGTGTACAGGTATGTGTATTTTTCAAAAACACAAACTGATAAATTCAAATCAAAATAAAAAATAGAAAGCAAACGAAAAAGGAAAACAAAAACAAAATATTTACATAATATACAAGGGTAGTTATCAAGAAAAGTATCTTTTCAGGGCTTGGCCATTCACCAGGTAGGTGTCAAGCTGCCCTTCAAGATTCTGCAATCGAAAAGAACTAGTACCCAACTTTTCAGCAATTAAAAATGGTCCAAGCCATAAATTTTGAAATTTAGTGTGTTCACCCTTTCCCTCATGCGGTTTGTCCCACTTCAAGACGAGATCACCTACTTCAAAGTTCCTATCAGAAGCNGATCAAGTAGGTCAAATAAAATGCAAGTCCAGATGTCAATGCATTACAAACTTAATGAAACCAATGTCACATAATCAATCCAAAATTTCCAATGAGTATAGTTCGACAGTTTTGCTAGCTTCATAAAAGGTAAGCGCAATAGGCATATTGTCAAAAGGAAATAATGATAGTTCAAATAATGACTTCAATGCGACTTCGAAAGACGAATGTTTTCACTCTTACAGTCGTGAAAAAAAAACAAAAATAAGTATGCAAAGACGCAAAGAATAAAAATTTCGTCCATTTGAAAAATTGCGACGAAAAAAAAAATGATGTTTGCAAAACATTGGTGTAGGCAGCTTATAAGACATTGGAAAGATGTGATTTGGCTGCCAACAATGGAAACACACTGGTAGAAGCAGTTATCTCTATCAAAAGAAGCAAATTCAGATTAGGACAACAAAGAAAATTTCAACTCAAAAATAACAACCAGAAAATCGTATAACATCATCATTAACCAATCATTCCAGCAGTGTTTCAAAAGATGAATACTGATAATAATCTTAAGACCAGCAAGTCACGATATTAAAGATAAAGTCTCCAATACTGTTGGCATAACCACTACTGCCACCAGGCATCCATAGCCTCGACAGGGTTGCCATTTAACCCACTCTGACATCTGTATTCTGTTAAGAAGTTCTGGATCAGAATAAAGGACTTAAAAGAGGTTTCTTTTTCACAAATTTTCATATAGCCGACATTGCTTCGCTGCCAGCGGGCCTGTTCAATACCCTGACGAAGTTGTATTGGCGCCATGCATGCATTTACCCGCTGCCAACAAACCTGTTCAGCATCCCGATGGGTTTACAAGCACTTCCCACAGCTCTTATTCATAATTTATTTTGTTTTGTCTTTTCATAGATATATATTTGAGCGGGGTGATGCTGAAAATCATGATATTTCAACATATTTTTTAGACCTCATCAGAATTTTTTAGAACCGTCCCTTATTTAGATCCAGAGATGTTTTATTTAAAAACAACTTTCTAAGACATGGAGACATCTTCTGATTCATTCCTTTACAAAAAAGGGACAGCGTAAAAAGATAATAGATGATCATAAAAAGCTTTACTCAGAGATCGAAATCAATAAACTTCTTTCAAACAACAGACTTTTCCAACACAGATATAAATTTTAGCAATATATCATTGATGTTTGTACAAATTTTTCAGAAGTTATTTCAACGAAGAAAATTTCTTTCGTCTTTGTCTGAATAGCTCAGTGTACAGGTATGTGTATTTTTCAAAAACACAAACTGATAAATTCAAATCAAAATAAAAAATAGAAAGCAAATGAAAAAGGCAAACAAAAACAAAATATTTACATAATATACAAGGGTAGTTATCAAGCAAAGTATCTTTTCAGGGCTTGGCCATTCACCAGGTAGGTGTCAAGCTGCCCTTCAAGATTCTGCAATCGAAAATAACTAGTACCCAACTTTTCATCAATTAAAAATGGTCCAAGCCATAAATTTTGAAATTTAGTGTGTTCACCCTTTCCCTCATGCGGTTTGTCCCACTTCAAGACGAGATCACCTACTTCAAAGTTCCTATCAGAAGCAGAGTTAGAATCGAACCAACTCTTAACCAATTGTTGATGTTGATCTAACTTACACTTAGCTTGGGCTCTTACCTCTTCCAGCTTCATCAAAGCGTTAATTCGGTTTTCCAAAGGGGGACAATCTTCTTCTTGGACTTTCTGTGACACCTGGAGTGAAGGAAGAAGAATGTGGGGTGGCAGAATTGCTTCTTTGCCATAAAAAAGAAAAAAGGGGGATTTACCTACAACATCTTTTGGCGTTACTCTATTATCCCACAACGCATTTCGCAGTGCATTGTGCCAATTTTTGTGATTCTCAACCACTGTTCTCTTGATTATTTTGATTAAATTCTTGTTTGTTGATTCAGCCAATCCGTTGCCCTGGGGGTAATAACTGGCAGAATACTTCAGCTTAATTCCCTTTTCCAAAGCGAACTCGCTCATCTCAAGAGAGGAAAAGTGAGAAGCATTATCGAAAACTAAACAATCAGGGATACCGTAATGAGTGATAATATTTGAATTTAGAAAGGCAATTACCTGACTGGTGTTGACAGTTCTTAGCACAGTAGCTTCAGACCATTGAGTAAAGTAATCCGTGGCTGTCACAATAAATTTGTGTTGTTGTGAGGACGGAGGGTTAATTGGACCTATGATATCAAGGCCCCACTGCTGAAAAGGAGAATTTACTGTAACGGGCTGCAAGGGAAAGGTTGGTTTTTGTAACCGCCCTGATGCTTTCTGACAGATGATACATTTACGACACAAGGCATAAACGTCTCTAAAAAGCGTGGGCCAGTAATAACTAGATCTTAGAACTTTATGAACAATGGTGTCACTACCAAAATGGCCACCAGCTTCTCCTTCATGCAACTCGAGCAAGACTTTTTCTGCTTCGTCCTTTTCAAGGCAGCGCATCAGTACGCCGTCAAAACTTTGACGAAACAGGATACCATTAACTAGATGAAAGGAGGCAGACTTTAGTCTCAAAGCTCTTCTTTTAGTGGGGTCAAGGTGATGGGGAGATGATCCATGTTCAAGACAAAATCTTATATCGTCGTACCAAGGACTAACAAGGTTTTGTGTGCAACATATTAGACTTTGATCGCTTTGTCCTAGGTTTGACGTATCACTTTCTTCTTGCTGTCCTGTTGTTGAATCAACAACTAACTTGCATAACCCTTGGCCTCTCACTATCTGAGCTGGGGTGATTTCTAAGTCATACTCCTGCAAGGAGGTGACCCAGTTGTCTCTCTTTTCTCCTAGTTCCTTTTGCACTAACAGGTTCTTGATGGTTGGGTAGGGGACAATGAATTTCGTCCTTGACTTCAAAAGATAGGACCGGAAGTGCTTAACTGCTTTGAAAACATCGTAGGATTGTCGATCTACCGTTGGGCAATTAAGTTCAGTGCCTTTGAAAGTGGAGCTCATAAAAGCAATGGGTACTTCGTTGTTCTCAGGATTCTTTTGGGTTAGGACGGCGGCATAGGAACGGTCAGAAGCAAAAGTGTAGAGTGTAAAGTCTTGGGAAAAATATGGGCTCATGAGAGACGGAGCGTCTATTATGGCCTTCTTTATTGCATTGAAAGCTTGGTTTTCCAGGGATCCACAGTGATACTGGGTGTCTTTCTTAATCAAATTCTGCAAGGGTCTGACCATTTCAGAGAAGTTGGGGACAAATCTTCTCACGAAGTTAGTTTGGCCTAAGAAAGACTGCATGGATTTTTTGGATGTAGGAGGGGGAAGTTTTGCGATGACTTGAGTCCTTTCGGGGTCAATAATCATCCCTTCACTAGACACAATGAATCCTAGGAGTTTACCCTGATCTACTACAAAGATGGACTTTTGGGGGTTCAAGGAGATGCCGTATTTACGACATCACAGTAGGACGACTCGTAAGTGAGTTAGATGATCCTTATTTGTTTTTAGAAAAAACAGTCACATCATCTAAGTAAACTACGATGGACTGATTGATTAAGCCTCAGAAAGCAATGTCCATTTCTCTCTGAAAAGTGGCACCGAAGTTAATCAATCCAAAAGGCATTTTGCGATAAGCATAAGTGCCCCACAGGGTACGAAAGGTAGTTTTTAGTTGGTCTGGTGGAGGCATCAGGACTTGGTTGTATCCAGAGAAACCATCTAGTAGGGATAACCTCTCGAAACTAGATACCTATTGAAGGATCTGTTCCATGGGCGGGACAGGATAGTTGTCTTTATCAGACACTCTATTGAGGTTTTGGAAATCAACGCAAAGTCAGATTTCCCCATTTTTCTTCCGGACTGGGACAAGGTTAGAAACCCATTGAGTGTGTCTAACAGGAAAAATTATTTTAGCATTTAGGAGCTTAGTCAATTCTTTTTGGACGGTCCGTTCGAGTTTGGGGTGCATCTTCCTCAGTTTCTGTTGAAAGGGTAAGGTTTGGGGCTTCATCGGGATGACATGTTGTATGATGTTAGTGTCGAAAGTTTTAAGGTCATCATACCTCCATGCAAAGACATATTTAAATTCTTTGAATAATTTAATAAATGCAACTTTTTCTTGTCGAGAACATCCCAAGCCTAGATTAATGAATTGAGGATTTTCATTAGTTCCTAGGCTTACTTTTTCATAAGATAACGAGGAACTATTGGTTTTACAATTGACCGTATTTTTAAATTTATCTTCAAAATCATAAAACTTTTCTAATATGACTACATATTTTGGGATCGAATTTACCATATTCGATAGATCTTCAGGAGTTTTCGGATCAGGTATTACCATAAAATCGTGGAAATTGTCGTCGTGCATGCGTTCATCTATCACAGCACCTTGAAAGGTTTCTTCCATGTGCAGAAAGTTGATGATCTGCTGATCATCGTCAAATACTCTCCAATTCGTGATGTTGTCGAGAATGGATGGCCGAAATAATAGCTCAACGGAGAATGTATTAGAAAAATAGGACCATGGAGAAATAAAATAAAACAAATGTAGAAACAAAACACAGAAGACACATAATACAAGAGAGACATAGATTTACGTGGTTCACCCAGTGTGGGCTACGTCCACCAGAGAAATTGCCATGTCCTTTCTTTATTATTATCCAGCAAATGAAGGGATACAATCTACAACAAAACCCGCTATAACTTCCTCTTCTTTCTCTCACAGTCTCCTCTCTCAGAATACAATATTCACCATCAACCATAGCCGCAATACATTTCCCTCATAAAATAGGGTTGCCTTCTA
>JZKD02S0692373.1:176888-212272 GCA_000966675.3 Picea glauca
ACCTTCATTTGGACTTACCCTGTCATTTTTGGCCACATCATTTTCATCAAATAATTTTTCGAGAGGTACACGACTCTTTGAAATTGTATTGTTCTTTAGTTGGATAATCTCCCTTCCTGCTATCTGATTTACATACCCATCTGAAAATGATACAACATTTTCATTTTCATCTTTATCATAAAAAATTTCTTCATCAATTTGAACATTTTCATATTCTTCTTTCGACTACAGAAATGTGATAATTTGTTTGTCATCTTCAAATACTTTCCAGTGTTTGACATTATCTGGAATACATAGCATGTGCTTTACTTCAATTTCATATTTCTTGTTGGGATAAATTGGAATTTTAAAAATGCTTGTTGATGTAGAAAGAGCATATGCAATCCAATTTTTTTCCCATGGTACCACTGGAATGTTATATTCAGAAAAATCTTCAAGCAAATCCAGGACCAAATTCCTATAGGTTCTCATTCTAGGATGATTTTTTTGATATGTACCTTTAATATGGTTGATTATAAGCTCAAAATCACCATGCACATATATCTTCTTATCTTTCAAATCCTTTAAAACCCCCAATCCCAAAATGAGAACTTCATATTCAGCCATATTATTGGTGCAATCAAAAGCCAATTTATAAGAACATAATTTTGAAGAAGTATCAGGTGAAATGATCCAAACACCAGCTCCTTCTCCCTCTTTTTTGACTTCTCCATCAAAATCCATATTCCACACACCTTCATCCTATGTATTTTTTTTATTCTGAAACTAATTCCTTTTTTCTGATCCTTTGAAACAATTTGATCATCTTCTTCCAAACATAAATCATTATAGAAAATAGAATATCCAATGTTAGTCTCAATTTAGTAAATATGATGATTGTTGGGTTTATCTTTGATGCTCACCATGTATTTCAAATGAACCTCCCTGTATAACCTTATGTCCTGACAAAAGACTGATACTGTAGCATAAGACATTTCCATTCGCAAGGTACCCTTGAGTTTGTCATCCCATGATCTTGATAGTAACATTCCAAATTTAGGAGGAAGTTATGCAACAACTACATCCATTATTATAGTTTTTAATGGGACCTGAGCTAAGGTAAAAACAATATCTTTGATTAAACCTTCACATTTCACCTTTCTTGAATCACAAGAAAATAAATCCTTGTATGGTCCAGTGATATCCAAACCCAACTCTTTCATGATCACCTTTGGCATCAGATTGTGAGAATCTCCTGAATCTAACATTGCATTATGAAGCGTTACATTATGGATATTTAGGGTAACATAAAAAGGAGTCACATCATCATCTTTGCCAATTTCTTCAACCCGAGGACCAAAAAAAATAGAAGGATGACCATCTTGTACATTAAGGGTGTTTGAGGTCTGTTCCATTTTAAGCATATTTACAATATGACTTTTGTATTCCATGTTTATGATCAACTCATTAAACGATACAAAAATCTTAATCTTTTCCATTTCATTTTCAAAATTAAAGGAGGGTTAAGCTTTTTCTACTTCCTTAAGAATTGTTTCTTTTCTTACCTTTAGAACAACTCTAGGAGGATCTTATTTTACTCTAGGAGGATCTTATTTTTGTTTTCTTGTATCCTTCTTTGGAAAAACTCTTTCTTGATGACTAGAAGAGGGAAAGTAAACTCTAGGATCCTTTGGAGTACTGGCTACAACTTTCTTATTTCCAAGGTTATATTGTTTTTGGAATTCCATGATGGAATTATGATATCCTTTCATGTAATCCTCTTTCGCCTTTAATTCATCATCTTGCATAAAAATATCATGTTATTATTTGGTTAAGTAAACTTGTGACCCTTCTAGGTCAAAATAATGAATATCTTCAGGAGGTTCTTCAAACAAATCTGCAACATAATTATTTTGCAAAGGAGGTCTAATTGGATGATCAGTTGGAATCCTTTGTTCTCTTTGTCATATTTGGGGAACTGGAGGTCTCTTAAAAATTTTATTTTTGGCTTGAAGGTCATGAGGTCTATCATCCAATGATAATTTTCCTACCAAATTTTCCATAGTCTTTACCATTAAGTCAATTTTTTCATTTGAACCTTGAGAAGTAGAAGGTAGTGTTTATTCTTTAGATTTCTTTCTATCAACTTCTATTTGGAGCTTGATCTTCCCTGATGCAGATAAATTGACTTACACTTCAATTACATCATTCATCATATTAGTCAGACATGTAGACCTTCTTTCTCTTAGTAATATAGTAAATTCACTTTCGAACGCATTAGCATAATGGATTTGAGAAGCTCCTGGGGGAAGCTTTACTTGATCAGGAATGGAGTTATAAAACTTCATGAATCTAATGGAAAACTCATGTATTGTCTTAGGGGGAAGTCTTTTTAAATGGTTATATTGTGTCAATAACTGCAAAGTATTTTTCTTACTTCTCCATCTCCCAAGAAAAAGAGTTTCATAATTTTAAAAATTAGGAATGCTATTCGTTGGGAGGGCTTTAAACCATTTCCTAACTTCTCCTGAAAAAAATTCTGTGAATAATATTGTCTTAACACCTTCATCATCTACTTCTTTAATATCTATGAAATCAATGAATCTATCTACATGTTGTTGGGTAGTCACATCTCCTTCTGCATCAAACTGTTTGATTCTCCAAGCATAATTTTGTGGTAGATCATGAAGTACAACAGGGAGGACTAATGGGGCAAATATTGCTTCCATAACTCTAGGAGGAATTTGACCTAACTCTATGATCTTATTGGGAATTACTACAACTTGGATAGGAACAACACGAATAAAGGTTTGAAATTTATTTTCATCAAATAAAACTTCAGTCAAATC
The DNA here is from genome assembly GCA_000966675.3 of Picea glauca. Classification (NCBI taxonomy): domain Eukaryota; kingdom Viridiplantae; phylum Streptophyta; class Pinopsida; order Pinales; family Pinaceae; genus Picea; species Picea glauca. The sequence continues at coordinate 179,717 of JZKD02S0692373.1, forward strand.
CAATTCTGACTTAGATCTAAACAAGGACTGCTCAAATTTAGTATCAAATTCAAAGTCATCGATGCTTTTTACTCCACCTTTAGGAAATGACGAAACTATGTCCAAAAAAATACCTAATTGAGTTTCTTTTTTGTTGATTTTGCAAAATATTCCTTCTGGGTTGTTAATGGGTTGTGGTGGATCTATATCTAGATGATTCCTTGTGTATTATCTTTAGGTAGCCAGGATTTTGTAACAAGATTTATCTTCAGAAACTGATCTTGAAATTTGGAGTCGCTAGAGTGAAATATCAACCAAAGATGTATCTAGTTCAGTGTCACTCTCAAGAACCAATGTTATAAATTATTGTCATTTTCCCAAGGAATATTTCACCTTTGATCCCCAACAACGGTGCCAAAATGTTGGCTCTCTATAATTTCCTTGGCTGAGGAGTAAATAGATATAGGAGTAACCTCAAACCAACTTAGAGCTGGAATCTAGCCCTTCCAACCAGAGAGGACTCTCTCTCTTCAAATAAACCACTGAAAGGATTGATTTGGTTTAAATCAAAGACTATATCTCTAAGATAAATGAATTTATAGGGTTGGTGGAAATATGGACAAAAAATACATTGGGCTATGGAGTCACTAAAGTCAAAGTCAATAAAAACTTGCTGGATGCCTGGTAGATTTAAGAAAGGACTAAAAATAGGCAATATACAAAATAATATTTTAAGCCAAATAAATATATTGTAGACAACATGTTTACAAAGAAAACAATAGTCCTTTAAGGCATATATCAAGCATTAATCTCAAAGAAACTATAGTAGAAGTACAATTCGAACTACATGCAATAGAGCATCTGATAAAGATGAATTCTGATACATATATTTCATATCAACATGGAGGAGAAATCATACAATATCAAGTATAAAACATGAAAGTGAAGACTGAGGAATCACAAACATAAAATATCGCAATAACATGTATCTCTGTGGTCAAAACTCAAGGACTTATGATCTAACGATTTTTCATTAACAACAAGGAAAACTTACAATATCTTCAATAACATTCCTATACACACTTGTCAACCCTTTATTTTTCATGGCTTCCTTAATATATACGAAAACATATGTCTAAAGTATCAAATATGGATCTAACTATGATCCTACAATAGTGCTAACAATTTCACATAATCAACATGAGATCTTTAACAAATTGCTAAAAACAAGGAGTAGACTCGAACTTTATTACAACGAATTTAATATAACAATAAAGGAAACTCAAAATTTGCGACTTCCATTACTGATGTTCATTGGATATGGGTTGGTACACTTGTCGAACCATTCAGGCTGAGTTGGAGGTCTTCTGGTCATTCTATCACCATTGCACAGTAAATTTGCTACACAACCATCATCTACGAGAAAATGCCGCAGAGTTGCACAACAACCGGTGGTCCGATCAAGCCTATGGGAAATAATGACTCGATTCAACATGGAAAAATTAAAAAAATGTGTCAAAAAGGTTTCAGTGGTTCAGTTTTATGCTACTTTAGCAAGCAAGTTAAGCTTGCCCTTCTTTCCAATCTCCACCTAGTGCGAACTTTGCTTGAGGGACTTTTTCTCCCTCCTCAAAATGATGTTTTGTTGATAAACAACTTCAACTATCTGTGTAAAGGTAAGGTCCTTCTCACCATTGATGTTACTTTGTCTATTGTGGGTCCACAATCTCTTAAGTGTTCAACAAATTTTGTTTTGGATTTCTTATATTCCTCCCTGAGTTGAAATATCATATTTTGTGTTTCTTTGATATGTTTATTTAGCCTCTTGAAAGTGTGTTTTCCTTCATAATATTTCTTTTGTGCTAGTTGATTATGTACTGGAATTTCCTTTTGATGCTACAAGTTCCTAGTTGCGGGCCTTTCTACTATCATAGAGGTGTCTTTCTTGGAAGCTTCTTCAAGAGACTTCCTCTTCAATTCTCTATTTTCATGTTGAAACTATGTTATAACAAAGTAAGCCTCCTTCAATTGTCCTTGCAACTCCATAATTGAAATTTCTTTGTCATCTGAGAGGGTTTGTTGTATGAAAGTTTTCGGAGTCTTACTAATTTCCTGTGATGTATGTATAACAAATATTCTCTTTGTTTTGGATTTGGTGAGTCATTTTCTAGGAATTTCGTTCACTTCTGGAGAGAACTAGATTTTCTTCCCTTTCTTTTTATCATGTTGACTTGCTACTAGTTCTTCAGTCTCTTTTACCCTTTTCTTGACAAAACTCTCAGGGATTGATGTTGTATTTCTTTCTGCTGATGAGGGTGCATTTCTCAAACTTTGTGGAATTCCTAGGGAATATGTTGTTATGCTCAATGAATTTAGAAAAGAATCCCATTCTTGATTTCTGTTTCTAAGTTTTTCTATTATTAACAATTTGATCAAAGAAAAATGGAAGAGGCTGGCAACTCCTTGCTCCTTTCTTAGTTGTACTCTATCAGCCATCCTTCCTCGAATTTTGAAAAGGTAATATGGAATATTCAAAGGCTTCTTACCAGTGAAGTGAATTAAGAGTCGGATATGGTATTGGTAAACCCTATTAAATATCCCTTCATATGTAAAAAACCTCTGGATAAGTCTCAACAAATCACTATAACTTTCCAATAAAAATTCTCTAGGTATGGTAGCTCCGAATTTAGTATTTCTAAATTTAGGCTTCAAAAGCTCATGATGGTAAGAAAAATCCAATTGCATACCTTTGAACCATTGTTCTCCATGAGCAGGGATTTATGTCATAGCAGAAATGCTATCTTTGGAAACCTACATCTGGAGATTACCCACCTTGGCCTTAACACCATCAAAATTCTATCCAAACTCTCGCGCCACCTGTTTGTTGTACCCCTGAAATTTTTCACAAATCCTGATGGAACCCACTTGTTCAAAGGATGCTCTGATTGTTGTCTTAACATTTACTAAATTTAAATATTGTGGCTCGAACCTCACGAAATCAACACCTTTTACATTATTTCTTCTACGTTTTGGAGTTGTCATGATGTTGGTGTGTGTAAACCTTTGGCGCAACAAATGAAAAATAGTAACCTTTGTGCAGCAAAAGTAACCTTTGCGTAGTGTAGCAATGAATATAATAGGGACTCGTGCGTATAAAATGAGAGTAGGATATTTTGCGCAGAAACCAGTCACAACGTCCTCTGCGCCCTTTCTGCAGCAACAAACAACATAAGGATTTGTGTGTAGCAAATTTGGTCGGGAGGTTTTTAACTTTCGGGCGAAGAGAAAAAATTTCTTGATTCTTGCTTTACCTGTAGGGATGATAAATTTGAAAGATAACACCATTTAAAATATGAATTATTCCATCATACCTCATCATACTTCTGTACACAACATTGGTACATTGTACAACAACTTGCATTGCACGATGATTTCTTAATGATGCCACATGTCCTTGATAGATTCGAATCCATGAAACCATTAGAAATTTGATAAGACTGACTCAAGTTGTCTTGAAACGACATCATGAACCTTTAACGACATGACAAACCACATCTTGGCAAAAAGAAAAACCATAAGTTGCATGGTTAAAAAAAACCCTGACCCATGACAGATAAACCTATGACTTATGACTTAGGAAAACTCCTTCAATGTTCTTATTTGACCCAAGACATTACTTTATTATATAATTTTATTTAAAACCATAACAACTTATTTATAGGACACTAACACTAGGCACCCAGGTTATCAGAAAATTATTGCAGTTGTTAGGAGACAATATTATTGGTCATGCATGAAGAAAGAAGTCGTTGATTTTATTGGCAGGTGTTTGGAGTGTCAAAAGGTCAAGGTTGAGTATAGACACCTAACTATTTTGCTACAACCATTTCCCATTCCTGAGTGGAAATGGAAAGTTGTAACAATGGATTTCATCACCAAACTTCCTAGAACAAACAAGAAACATGATTCTATCATGGTAGTGGTAGATAAGCTTACTAAAGATGCCCATTTTATTCCAGTAAATTTCACTCACAAGGCAACCGACATTGTTGATATTTATGTGAGAGAAATTGTTCAACTACATGGTATACCCAAGACAATTGTGTCTGACAGAGATCCAAAATTTACATCAAAATTTTGGAAAGGATTATTCAAGGGATTTGGAACAAATATGAATTTTAACACAACTTATCATCCAGATTGATACAGGAAAACAAAGAGGGTGAATCAAGTGATTGAGAATATGTTGAGGATGTATGTGATGGATAAACCATCAAAATGAGAAGACTACCTACACTTGGTAGATTTTGCTTGTAACAATGGGTACCAAGTATCTCTAAAGATGAGCCCATTTGAGACACTTTATGGAATAAAGTGAAACACACTGGTAAGTTGGGACAACCTAACAGATAGACCATTGGTTGGGCCAGAGTTACTCAGGGAAATGGAAGAGAAAATGATGAAAATAAAACAGAATTTAAAGGTTTCCCAAGACACACATAAAATCTATGTTGATAAGGAAAAACTCACAGAGAATTTAAAGTGGGTGACCATGTGTTCTTAAAAGTAAAGGCCAAGAAAACTTCCATGAATTTGGGAAATTGTTCCAAGATGACAACTCGTTATTGTGGGCCCTTTGAAATCCTGGAGGGGATTGGGCCTATAACATACGTGCTTTCCTTGCCTGCACCAATGTGTATTCATAATGTATTCCATGTATCATTTCTTAAACATTATGTACCAGATTCCAATCATGTCATTGATTGAAATGTGATTCGGGTGGAGCAAGAAGGAGACTTTCAAGTGCATCCGGTGTGCATATTGGATCGAAAGATCAAGCAACTCCCAAAGGTGCATATTGATTTCTAAGAATTGATTCCCAAAGGTGCCAAACTACATCTATAGGGCTTTGAGACTTCATGTCCGACCTATTGCTGAAGCCCTAGAAAGGAAGTGGGGAAACCGAGGGATTGTTGATAAAAGAAGGGGCACACTTCCTGGGTTGGGGCATACATGTGGGAAATTAGAGACTGTAGGTTTTTAGTTCAAGTTGGCACCTGTGATTGATTTTCCTACTTTTTAGGATACCTTAGCCTAGTTAGGAATTCCTTTACCCAGGTGGAATTTAGTCCTAGCCCGGGGGTGATCCATTACTGAGAGTTATGCGTAGTGTGGTATAAGGCTAGGAGGAACATGGAAGATCTGCACACAGTTGGTATTATTTTAATCAAAGATAAGTGTCAATTTGTGTTAATTCATGTGTTGCGTTAATATTTATGCATTTGTTTTCATGGGTTTTTCCTGTGTATGTTGCATGTGTATTTCTATTATTATTTTGTATGAATCTGTGCATTCATAGAGTATGTTTATAATTTAAATTCGTATCAGAGTTCAAAATTTTAAGTAGCATGTCCCAATAGGTGGCTAGGAATGCTACATATGTGCATGTGCCAAGATCTGTGTGGAAGTTGATCTTGAAAAAGGGCTTCTAGAAGTTATTGAACTGTTAGAATGTATTTTCTTCTTTTGATCATTTGGGATGAGTATAACATGTTAGAGAGAGGAAATCCACATGGAAATTTTATAAACAAATTGGGTAACAAAATAAGGTATATGTGCATGTGCCAAGATTTGTGTGGATGTTGATCTTAAAAAAGGGCTTCTGCAAGTTATTGAACTTTAGATGGTAAACTAGATACACTTGAAAAAAACATGACTATCAACGTATCCCTTTTAAGTGAAATTATGTCATAAGTACACACTTTGCTAAGGAGTATTCCATAAAACTATCACAATTAAAAAAACAAAGTAAAGATCATGACAAGAACAACAAAATTCACAAATCATAATAACATGAAAATAACTCCAACCCAAGAAAATCGATACCCTAGTAATTAAGAAAATCAAGAAAAGTAGCATCCTAATAATAAGTAAAGCTCTAGATTAAACTTAAATTTAAATTGTTTCAATATTATAGGGAAAGGAAAAGTGGATGAAATTTTTGAAGAAATGGAAAAAATCCAAAAAAGAAAACAAATAGATATAATAAGAAGGAAAAATCATTAATTATGGAGGAGATAAAGAAAAAATATTATTTATAAAACCAAAATAAAGAGAAAGATAAAATACTAACCACAATTGATTCAATCACTTCCCCACACAATCACAAGGTATGCCACAATTTTTAAGTGATAGCTGATCAACCTCTCCTCAAAAGAACATCTCCAACAACTAATGTGAAGAAAGATCTTCCTAAAATAACAACCTGGATTAAAAACACTTATTCCGCACAAGACTATGTACCCCGATTAGAATTCATAACAATGCCCTCATTTATCTCCAAAGGAGGATGTGAAGACCATGGGAAACGTTTGTCAAAAGGCACATATGGAAGCATACAAATATGAAGTGGCTAGGAACAAGGCTTTATGTATGTAACCAATCCTGTGTGGTTGGCACCACAAAATCAAGATCAGGTAAGTTATGAAAGTAGTCCCATGAAATTGTAGTGTAAATCAGAGTATCACAGAATAAATAGTAAGAATACAAGGTTAGCCCTATACTTATTACAAGAAATAAAATTTCATGTTTATTTTTTTTTAAATGGAATTTTTTTAATAGAAACATTGTTGAAAGGTAGTTAAAAATGTTCAAGGGTTTTCATAGAGATTGAAAACTCGATGGGATACTAAATTTCTATCTAAATCAAGAATTAACACTTGATCATTCAATCATTATATTGTTCACAATGATCCAAATGAGCCAAAAATTACATATTATCAATGCTTATGCCCCAAACATATGGATTGAGAGGAAAAATCTTGGAAATCTATTTCAGAATAATATATTTATTTTTCTTGAAAAATTAGATTGAAGCTTTAATATAAATTAAAGAAGGAAAATCTTGGAAATCTATTTTGGAATAATATATTTATTTTCTTTGAAAAAATAGTTTGAGGCATTGATCTAAATTAATAAAAAAACCTTTGTTTTCTTTAACAATAAGGTTCACTAACTATTTCTTTCTATAAGAAGTATTTTTCACTACTCTCACTTTCTTTAAAAAACATTTAGTAAATTACTCTCACTTAAAAAAAATAAAAAACATTTAGTAAATATGTATTATCATAAAATTAAAACCAAAATATACCACATGCATTAAAATGAATTGTTAAATAAAGCATACATGAAACCTATATACTTAATCACCACACTTCCATCTTTCTAGTCTAGATTAACTTTGTATTATCATAAAATTAAAACCAAAATATACCACATGCATTAAAATGAATTGTTAAATAAAGCATACATGAAACCTATATACTTAAGCACCACACTTCCATCTTTCTAGTCTAGATTAACTTTCCCTAATCCTCTAGGGCTTACCTCTCTTTAATCTTCTCAGGGTTTGTCTATGAACATTACTAACACAAGTAATAACCCATAATTGATCTCGAGGGTTTTTTAAATCTCCCGATTTGATTTTAGTATTTGTGTTAGTCATACACCTACTTTTTTTTTAATCAAGAAAGAGATTTCAATATATGAATGGGCATAAATGTTTGTGCACAATAAAGGTCGCTAAACTTTCTTGTGATATAAACTTATATGTAGAGTTGTATAACTTACAATCAATTTGTCACAATGAATGAAAACATAAACAAAACATAAACATAGATTAAAAGCTACAATGTAAAATAAGGATAATAATTTTTAGATATATTTTTATTAATAAATATAAAATTTTAAGTTTAATTAGTTTTAAGGATTAATTTAATTGATTGGTGTTATTGTTATTAAAATGTCGTTAAAAATATAAATATCAAGGGTCTTCTTTCAAATAAAAAAATATTTAAAGTTTTTTAAGAAATTTATTTATAAATAATAATAATAATTTAATATTAATTTTATAATAAAAATAAAATTTGATAAGTTTATAAAATGTTGGCAAAAAAATAGATGCATAAAAGTTCCAAATGTATTATATGCATGCCAACATACTTATGGTTACCATTTATGTTTCTCTTTCATAGTGGACAATTGATCTTATAAGGTTTTTGAACATTAGTTTTGGAGTAGTTTTGGAAATTATTTGTATTTTTAGAATATTTAGATTTTTTTAATGCATATGCATTACTTCATACTTTATTTTTTTTCCACTTTTATTTATTAATATTAATAAATATGTACAAAGTGTATAATCAATATGATATTATTAATATTAATGAATATGTACAAAGTGTAAAATCAATATGATATTTTTATGTTTTTTTTTTTTACAATGTTATATTTTTTAAAAGGTAGTAATTTATATTCATTATTGAAAATAAATTACATTTTTTTATACTAATACACTTTTCAAAAAGAGTAGGCATGTTAATTGTTGATGTTCAAGATTATTCAAGGTCAAAGAGAAACTTTGTAAGGAAAGATCCTTTATTGGTATTTCTATTTAATAAATATAGAAATATAGAAAATGCAATAGATTGTAATCTTACAATTATTATTTACAATGTTTATATATATATAAATAAGGTCATGGTCAAGCTAGACACCAAATTGGTGTATGAGACCCTCTTCCGACCATGAGACATTTTGAATTAAATTTATGTATAGAATAAACAAAATTCTTAGGTATATATTACAAATTGATAAAAGTCAATAATGTTGGTTGGTGGTTTTAGAGTAAAATTTAATGTTAAAACTAGTGTCTTTTTAGGAGGAAACACATTTTCTTTTGCAAGTCCTCATAATTGATAGGACCAATGACGTCATGGTTCAACTACAATGAACAAAATGTGTCAAAAGTTTAACAACAATCAACCTAAGGATGACTGAGAATCATAATCAAATAGAACAAACCTAACAAATATAAGCAACAACAAGCAAACCAATGACTCAAGGGGCCTTTCAAAAACTAAACCTCCAGGGGAGATGAAATCTGCACAATATTGGGTAGAGAAGGTATGAGGAGCAGTTGCAATGATCTCTGCAAAACAACTCTAACCAGTGCAAGTATACTTTATTGAGGTTGGCACCCTCTGGGGGAACTAAGACCATGAACGAACGTATACCCTAGGTACTACACACACGTTCCACCTCTATTCACCTCTATAGGAGACCTATGAATGGTCACTAAGGCTACCAACTCAAAATTAATGAGTGGGCAAACAGTAGTAGGTTTAACCACACTTAATGGTAGGGTAACTATTCCCAAAGCTTCAAAAGCGCTACCTCATAAGGAGGTGTCAGCCTTAACAAAACCCTCGTATATGTAGTAATCAAAGAAATATAAAAAACAACAAAACAAGCAAAGAGGGGTAATCACCCTACTTGCCTTGATGTGACCTCATGCTTAACCCTTCTATTAAAGGAGACTCCTAACACACTGGTTGCAACAATGGATTTACACTTTTGTTAATGAATCTAGGTTTCATTTCATGGCCTGGAGAGTTCACTCTCCAATCCTATTCCAAGGCCCAAAGTCCTATCTAATGTTGGTTTTCTAGCAAAGAAAATAGTCTAGTTGATTTTAAATTACAAAATCTTTTTTTATGGTTGTTTTTTAAGTCAAGGGAAATGGATGAAAATTTTATGATGTTATGACTCTTCACCAACCAAAGAAATGCAAAGATGTCAATGTGAATTGTTCAATTCAATGAACTCTAGCTATGGGAGGTAAATATGTTTTTATCTTTGCAAATTTCTCAATACAACCCCAATATCACCAAGAAATCATGCAAAACAATCCAAAACTAAAATGAGATCTTCGAACCAAACACCAAAATGCACTTTGTTCCAAATGCTCAAAATCTTTGTGTATGCAAATTTTGTTTTTTGTTTTTTTAATGAAAATGCAAAAAGTTTCTTAATCTAAGCAAGAAAATCAATTTGCAAATTGAAAAACCAACAATCAACAAGCAAGGTCTGTAGGAATTAGCAGTGATGCATCAAAGCACACCCCAATGTCTCTACCAAAATCACAACCCAAAAATCACAAGGGAAATGGATCTAGCCATGTAAAACTCAAACGCAAGAGGAAACTCAACCAAATGCAACCAGATAAATACTCTACCAGATCTTATCAGAGTTGTTGGGTACACAACCGAACTCAACAGGTCACTAAACAACAAGGAAATGCAATCAAGCAACCCAATCAAGTCACTCAAACAAACCTCAAATCAAAATTTGATACCAATGGTGCCACAAAAGGATCAAACAGAGAGAGGATCTAGGGAAACAGATCAATTACAGACTTCTTAGATCATATGCATCCGTATTTGATTAAGAGGGATCTAAAAAATTTGTAAGTTTTTGGTCCTACATGGGAGCTTCTTAGTTATCTTTCCTACAAAAAGAGACCATGTGCAGGAGGTCACTAGTCATAGCATTGCAACAAGTGACCCATCGCTCTGTCTTCAACAGGGTACAAGAGACACTTTGAAAATTAAAAAAAGAAAAAGAAAAAAATATCTGACTCAAATTTGAGAGATCTACTCTTTGAGGGAGTGCTAGGGAAGAGAATGATTGACTCAAAAATAGAGAACAAAGGAAAATAATCAAGGGGATATAAAATGGAGAAGAATCAAATATTTTTCCTCAGCGAAGTCACCCATTTTTTTTACAGAGAAAATCACACCAATGGAATAGTAAGATCTCCCTAGGAACAGACAAATAGATTCATAATTACACCAAGAGATGGTAGGATGGAATACCTTAATCCTGAAGGTTGTCCTTGTGTATCCTGGTTGTTGCAGTCCTAAAGTTCCAACTCCATATCCAAAACCCTACTTCCCACACACAAGTGACAAAGAAATTCTCTTCTACTTATTTTCTCAGTGTTAGAATCCTATATCTAACTTGTATCTAATATGATCTATGTGAAAAAAAATAATATCTACACATTTGCAAATAGAATATAATTATTTATAGGGGAAAACTAGTGATCTAATAATCAAAATGCAAGAAATACATCAATGACATTTACCTCAAGGTGTAGATGCATTCCTTCTTGCCCCTTTCTCCTTGATCCTCTTCATCTTTTCAACCAAGTTAGGAAACCTGATTAAAATTGATCTTGAATGGAAGAGCACATATATATTTTTCCAGCATAACTTTGTGAATGATTCTTTCCCCCATGCTCAAGATTGACCTTATTTCTATAGATTCTTGGAAGAGGCTTGGGAGAGATTCTAGATATTCTAGAAACCAATGGAGACTCGAATGTTGTGAATTCCAAGGCTCATGCCAAGAAGAACCAACTCATCCATCGCTTACCTCTTCAAAACTCCATGAATATAGAAGGTTACATAGGAGGTCACTAGTTGTACTTTGTCAACCAGGGATAGGTCGCTTGTTGTACACTATTGACTAGTGATAGGTCACTTGTTGTCTATGGTATCACTAGCAACCTCCCTCAAAAACTCACATAATCCTAAGTAGAAGAGTGTGTCTTAGTTTTCATATTTTGTTATGTCCTTCCTGACACTGTAGGGTGGAAATTAAAGCTATAACAATTTGTGCTTAAAATTGATTGAGAATAACGAACTTTTTTATTTTCTTAGTAATTAATCATTTAGTTTTGCATATTACATTTTAAGTGTTGGTATCAGCCGAGATAGATTGTTTCTACATATTATATTAGAAATTCACATAGAAATATAGACATATTAAACAATTAAGTCTCAAAATCAGGAACAACTTTCTTTAGTGGAAAACCGAGCCCACATATCAGTTGGAAGTTACCATTCAAAAAAAAGTATATCTAATTGGGACTTGTGATCGGGTATATGTCCCTTAGTTGATGGAGGAATATTCTCTCCTATCAACAACTGGCCACTATTTTCCCAACACCAAAATTCCTTGCAACCTTAGAGGTGTGAGCCTCTTTGATAAGCTACAATCTTTCACCTTTAGGAACATAGAGCTTGTTTAGCTTGTAAAGTAACCCATTCTAGAGATGGTAGTTAGCCTTATTGTCACGTTATTCTACACGAATTTGGCCTTGTAGTTGTTAAAACACCTCTTTAAAGTCTTCATCTTCTGTATATGTCTCTTTGTATGCATCATGTGTAAAAGGTTCCATGTGAATAAGAGTTCCCAAAGTTGTAATATTATATGTGGGTGGCCTTGAAAGCATGTCTTCCAACTTATTAATGTTTCCCTTCTTATTTTATGACTAGATAAAACTAATACAAAAACTCCATCCACTTGTCATCTTTGGTTTGTTGAGTATTACTCTGACCCTGCAAATATTGTAGTGGTTGGTGATTGTTGTGGATAATGGATTCCGTTCCCATGTGATAGTGTTTCCACTTATTAATAGCTTGAACCAGGACATAGATTTCCTTATCATATGTAGGGTAGTTCAGGACTCCCCCATGAAACATATTAGATTGATAGAATGCCAACTTACCTGCTTTCATCAAGACCACTTCCATAGCATATCCACTTGCATCTGTGTCCACCTCGAAGGGATTCTGCAAGTTAGGAAATATGAGAACTGGTGCTTGATGGATTTTTTTTTTAAGCTCTATGAAATCTTTCATTTGATTATTTCCCCACTAGAAACTCTTACCACTTGCTATTATGGCATGGAGTGGTGCAACTACCACTGAAAATGATGTTATGAACTTCATTAGATACTATGTTACTCCAAAAAATATCCTAACTTCAGTGACATTAGTAGGAATTGGACATTTGATGATGGCCTCCATATTTGTAGGATCTATCTTGAGTTCCCCTCCACTAATCACATGCCCTAAATACACAAATTGTTGTTGAGAAAAATCTCATTTCTTAAGGTTAGCCAACTACTAATGATTTTTCAAAGTTTCTAACAAATCATAAGATGTGATATGTTCTCTTCCTAGGTAGAACTATAAACCAATATGTCATCTAAATACACTATTGCAAAAGTCCATTCAAATTCCAAAACATTGTTTGTGGCAATTGTGATTTCCCAATCAAGAATTTCTTCAATGAAAACGTCATCAACACTCTCACCTCTTATTTTTTGATGGATCTTCAATAGAAACCTAGGGGAGGAAGGTGCGGGAGGAGTTGTCTTTGACTCTGAAGGAAACAAGGTTATGGATTTTTCTTGGGGATTAGGGAATGCTAATAACAACTACGTAGAGGTCTTCGCAGCATACATGGGGCTTCACCTTATTCCATATAATATATCATCAAGGCTCACAGTTATTGGCGAATCTGATCTGATCATAAGGGGACTCTGTAAATCTCTCAAGACCACGCATCCCAGCATCACCAGAAATATTCTCCAAATCAAATACTTGGAACACAAATTTGAAAAATTCTGCTATTACCATGTGTTTAGAACTCATAACAACACAATTGAATCCCTCACCAAAGAATAAAAATCACTTGCTATTGGGTAGCTAATACTAAACTCCTCAATTAGTCATGTATCGATCCCTTAAGAATTTTGCACCTATCAAGCCACCCCTTTTGAACTTTTTTTCACGTGTGCACCCTCCCCCTAAACTTCCTTATGAATCCAACACGTGCCCCCCTCCTCCTTCGTGTGTTGTCCTGCCTTGTGAATGGATCCCTTCTTCACATTTCCCCCCCCTCATGCATCGAATAGGCATTTCTGAGTCTCCCTCTCACAAGCTTTGGTACTCTGTACCTCGAACCCCCTCTGCTTCTCTCTTCGCACGTCTTGGAGATCTCTAAGGTACATGGCCATGGCCTCACCCTCTGTCAGCCACTCACATGGATTTCATTTCACCTTCATCATGTCATTGGAATTCATCCTCCATGACCTTATGCCTCCTGTTTTCTTTGTCTGTTGGAAAGAAATGCTTTCAAATTACAAAGGTGGTGACATTGTTGGTTACTAGCTCAATCCTTGGTGCATATAGCTTTCATAACACCTTCATCCCCACGTAATTATGTGGTGTTGCAACATGATATAATTTCATTGCTCTGCATTCTCCATAGGCAGGCTCCAGGACCAAATGCAGTCCTAGTAAGAGGAAATTTCCACACTCAAGTTGAAGTCTGAGCAACAGGCTCAATAGATCCAGGATTAGGAGCAATGTCACAATGCAGAAATGGACCTATTCATGCACATGGTTAATATAAATTATTCCCTCATTCGCTCTCTCCGTCGGTCTCAACATCATCATGGAGTCTAGGAGAATAATTGACCTATTAATTCCATCGAATCCAAAGCATCAAATGAGGCACTCCATCCACAAAAGTATCCAATTGTGCCTCAAGTTCCAGTAGCGGGTCAAGCAAAAATTATAGATCCAAATGTAGCACAGGAGATGGAGGTTCAACAACAGAACCAAGCGGACACAATATTACATTTTCATTATTTTACATAGTCAACAAAGTTTTGTACTTACTCTTCTCTTTCGTATCCATATTTCCATGGCACTTTTGTATAAACAACAATAGCTTAAAGAAGAATTTACAGGTAGGAATAGGGTTAGAAGCATCAATTTGTTTTTATACAATTTCAGTATATGGAACTTCTCTAATGTTAACCTTTTTTTTGGAGAAATCCAGGCCCTTTCTAATATAAATATATCTATTTCTGTAAAAAAAAAAAAAACACTATTACAAATGAATCTAAATAGGGACACAATACATCATTCATCAATCACATAAATGCAACTAGTGCATTACATAAACCGAAGGGCATGACCAAACATTGATACAAACCTTGCCTTGTCTTGAAGGTTGTATTCTAGGTGTCTTATTCTTTAATGCATACCTAGTGGTATCCCAATTTGAGATCCATCTTATTGAAGTAATTGGTATGTTTATACTAGTCTAAAAAATCATCGATCCTGGGAAGAGGGTAGAAGGTACCAATTTTTTAGTGTCCTCATGTTCAAAGTTTTGTAGTCGATACAAATTCGATGAGTCCCATCCTTCTTGGATACTATGATGATAGGTTACTCACAATGTGAGGTGTTTGGTTGACTTACTCCCTACTCTAGAAATTGTTGCAACTGTTTCTTCACTTCATCTACATCCAGAACAGATTGTATATACAACCCAACATTTGATAATGGGGATTTAAGAAACCACTGTATCTCATGTTCCACTTCTCTCTTAGGTGGTATCCCATTAGGATCCTAGAAAATTCCTCTATACACCTACAACAACTCCTCCAACTATTGTTTTTTTTCTTTTTAGTACATACCTCCATGGATGCCTTTACTCTGATCGATTCCTTCCCTAGTTGATTGTTTCTTAAGAAAAAAAATACATACTTCCTATTATAACTCATCAACATTTTATCTTGGTTGAAAGTAATGAGAGAGATATTTGATTTACCATTGTATATGTTGATAATGTAAGACTTCCCATCCTTGATCAAAAAATACTAGTTTTCTCTCTGCATGAAGATCACATTCCTCATATACATGTAGGATCTTCCAAGAACTACACCACACACATCAAAGGTACTACATATAACTCCACTTCATCAATAAAATCTACATTTATAGAAAACTTGATATTACATTGTTTAGTGACTTTGATAATGTTAGATCATGTTGTCATTGATGTCAAAGGATTGATGTCAAAGGAGTGTGGCAAGGAGTGATGGCAAAGGATTGATGCCAAAGGAACAATGTATTGTTATAGTATATTGATGAATAAGTACAAATGGATGAACTCCAAAGTGGTCCCCTTATGGTGAAAGTCCTCACGGAAACATGCTTTGCAGTTTAGTTATCCTAGAAGTATGGTTAGAGAACCCATTCTTAATTGTGGAATAATGAGATTAAGATCAATGAATTTGTCAGTGAAAATATCCTAGATGGATAGTGCTTGTCATGCCATTTCCGGTGGTATGTGGAATGCCACATAACTCCTCACGGTTTGATATTTATTACCTTACGAAGTTGGAGGACCCTCATATGTTGGCTAGAAGCCCCAAAAGGTCAAATAAGTCAAAGTTCTTACAAAGAAGACATTATTTAAATAATAAAGTGAAGTGATAAATTCAAAGATTATTATTTAAATAATAAATTTAATGGATAACTTTCCAATTATGAAAAGTGGTTATAAGTGGATTAACCCTAAAATAAGGAAAGAGGGTTAAATGGACAAGTGGCCATGTGAACAAAATGGCTAAGTGGAAAAAGTTGGATAAAGGTAGCCATGTGGACAAATGGTTATGTGGATAAAGTGAATATGTGGACAAAGTGGCCTAGTCGATGCTTCTAAGGAAGCTACTTGGAGAGTATAAATAAGAGGCAAGGGTCTCTTGTAAAGATATCTCTCTTGAGCATACATTGAAGATCTATTCTGAGGAAGAGATTGATTGGAGGATCTCATGGATACATCAAATTTTTCGTAAGTCTGAGATATGGACAGGGAAATTTTTGGAAGTTCAAAAACCCTAGTTTATGAAGGAGTACGCGAGCAACAATGGGTCAGAGCGCATACATACGCGGGATATAGTGAGCCAGAGCAGGTACACATGCAGGCTGAAGGATTTCAGAGTGCGTACATTTGGAGAAAGTCATGAAGACTTGAGTGTGAGCTGGTGCCAGATTCCTGAAAGATGAAGCAAGTTCCAGATCTGCATTCTATGGGCTTAGATCTTCCATAAAAGTTCTGGTATGGGTACATGATTGTCTTGATGGGTTCTTTTTCCTATGGTATGGTAAATGCTTAAGGAATTATTGGTATGGCTGATGGGATATGGTTTATATGGTTGATTGAATGAGTGAGCATCACTCTTATGTTTCAGTACTGATATGGTGGCCATAGTATACTGGTTGTTTATACATGATTAAGTAGAATTCATATTGTATGGTTAAGGAGCATGAGTAAGTTGTTGGAGAGAATATATGTGTTGTGATTGGTTATGGTACAGATTGGAAAGTGAAATACATAAGTGGATGTGACTGAAGGTTACAAAAGATCTAAGTTTTTCAAGGAGATAAAACCCTAGTTGATCAGAAGGAATACGCAGGATACCGTACAGATTGGTCATGTGCATATGCGGGATGTACTAATGGTAGGGCACGTACATACGCATGTTGCACTAATAGCAGGTCACATACCTATTGACAGATTGGTATCTATTGAGGATTGAATCCTCTTCTTAGTTGGTGTTGAGTTGTGTAAGCTGAGTCTTGCATTGCAAAGCTGATGCTCTTATGGAGTTGTAACTCTATTCAGTTGTTGCTGATAAAACCAAGGATTGTAGTCCATAATAAAAATAAAATTGTACATACATATTGTGTTCTTTGTGTTCTTTATGGTGATGGCTTGTTGATGATATATGTTGTTATCTATTGTTGATATAAAACTGGTTATAAATGACAATAATAAGTGATGAGTAAATGGTGTTTGCTAACTAAGGAGTTTTTGTGAAGGGAAGTAGTAAAAAGATCCCTACACTGATTCACCCCCCCCCTTTTAGTGTGGTCGATGTGTCCAAAAATTGGTATTAGAGCAAGCCTTCACTATAATCCTTAACAAGCTTGGAAGAGATCCATTGACACACAAATGGATGATGAAGTTCCAATTCTTGATGAGGAAAATTATTCAACATGGAGAATAGAAATGAAAGTGCATTTGAAGGAAAAAGGAGCAGGTGTTTGGAAAGCAATTATTGGTGGATCAGTTCCATTGAAGAACAATTCAAAGTTTGTAGCTCAAAAGGAATAAAAGAAGAATGATGCATTGGCTCTCAAGACCATTATCAATGGATTCTCACGTTCTATCAAAGAGAGCATGGGACAATGCACTTCCTCCAAGGATCTATGGCTAAAGATAGAGGAGACATACCAAAGAAGGAAGGAAGACACTAAAGACAGCTCCATCAAGAACAATGAAGGTAAATAATCTCCACAATCCTCTTATTTCAATAAATCTAAATGCAATGATGTTGAATGTTTCTCTACATGTGAAGAAGAAGATCTAGACATAGTTTGTGAAGAATCAGATGATAATCATCCCATGGAATAAGTAGAAGAAGAACTTTCAAAGATTAAAAAGAAAGTTGATTGGGGTCTATATGAATACAACTATGACCATAGTTATATAGACTATAGCTATCTTTCAGAGAACACTAAAATGTTTCTTGAAAAGAATCAAAAGCATAGTTTGAAACTAAAGAAAATGCTCAAGGAACAATAAGAAAGTAAAAGGTCTCAATTAGAAGAAAAAGAAGAAGAGATCAAAAGACTAAAGAATGAGATAGAAGAAAATAATAAGGTAGATGATGAGATTAGAAAAGTCTTGAAGTTAATATCCATCTCAAGACCCAAATTGAAGAAGCCAAAATGGTAGAGGAACTACTAAAGAATCAAGTAAATGAAAAGGAAGAGTCATGTAATAAGTTGGAAGTTGAAGTTTTTGATCTTAGAAAGAAAGTAGAGAAGTCAAACAAACTCTTGAATAGCTCAACAATCTTGAATGAGATATTGGATTGTCAAAGATCACCAAATGATAAATCAGGTCTTGGATACAACAAATAAGCTACACATGTTGAAGCAAGCACCTCAAAGAATCTTGGGGTAAGCCCCTCATTCTCAAAATATGGAAATAATGTTGCAATTCAACCATCTACACAAAGGAAGGAAACTTTCAAAAGAACAAAGTAAGAAAGACATCAAGAAGCCATATTTACGCCTCAAATAAGAGAGACACATTGAATATGGACACCAAAGCAAAGGTATGAAAATGTTTTTCATGGTCACTGTTACTCATGTAATGAATATGGTCACAAAGCTTTGGATTGCAGATATTATGCAAGTAGAGATAATGACATATTTCATAACACCCTAAGGTGTTGGAGATGTAATCAAGTAGGACACATTGATGCTCATTGTCACACCATGAGATGCTACATCTATAGTGGATTTGGACACAAATCCCAGGACTGTTGGAACACAAGAAGACAATCCATGAGGAGTGTTTCATATAGTATGACTAGAATAACACATGAGGCTAGAAGAGAAGACAATTTTGAAAAGATGGAAGCTTAGAGTCAGAGCTTAAGTTTTGAGAAGCTGGGACACCTTCAGAAGTGGGTGAACAAGACTAAACAATCAGAACATAATGGAAGCCTTAAGGGAAGCTCAAGTTTGACATCTTCTGAAGCATACGATGGATACAATGATAACAGTCACGTACATATGATAGTTGTCTGTATAACAAGTCACGTATCTGTGTTAAAAGCCTTTGGAAAATGACTATGCATATGAGTTGCAGCATGTTATGATGGTATAACTTTGTGTTGCAGGGTCTGACATGGTTTGTTGTAGGGTCTGACATGGTTTGTTGCAGGTTTTCATGATTACATGTTGTCATACATAATTGATGTATGTATGGTTATGACATATGGTTGAGTGTTGAAATACTATCTTGGATGCATGGTACTAACCCTAGAGTGTGGATTGAGAAAATTTTCTGTTGAGAAACAATGCTGGTTGTGACAGTGAAGTTATGACACTTTGGTTATGACACTTTGGTCATGATGATTCTAGCTAGAGATATCATTGATCTATTGAGGCACACTTCTAGTACATGTATTTTTGCATGCTTAGTGTTTTCTATAGTGAATGAAGGTTGAGGTAGATATGTTGGCATACATGGCTGGTACATATTTGAGTTCCATTTGATTTATTGTTAGAGGCACATTTGTTGGATTTCTTGGTGCATGCATTTAGAATGTGGTTGAGCTACATATCGAGACATGTAGTTGATGAGTTGATGAGGTGGTTATATTGTACATCATTGATGAGTCATAGCTTGATCTATAGTTGATGATTGATTGGTACACTTTTGGTACATTGTTAGAGGCACCCTCTAGCAGTATGATTGGCACATGATTTTATGGTGGATATGGAATACACATATGAGGACACATCTTTATTGTAGTTCATCATGTTGAGGTTTGGTGCATGGTTGATGCACTTGCTTGGTAAAGGTGGTGATACATGTTTAGTGCAATGTTTATGCACTCATAGATGGTATATGTTTGTGGGTGATAGTACTTGGCTAAAGTACATCATTGGTATTACTTGTTTAGCATATAATTTGGTACATGATGTATGGGATGACATAGTTGAGACACTTGATTGATTGAGATACATGGTTGTGGCACTTGGTTCATGGTAGAGGCATGTCATGGGTGATATGACACTTGTTTGAGGCACATGGTTGACATGYTGGTAGAGGCATATGAAGGATCAAATCCTGTCACTGAGAGGGGGGGGGGGTGAATCAGTGACACAAMAATTATATCAATTTTTCRTTTATGAATGAAAACATAATTTTAACAAAGTATTTMGTCATGGAACCCAATTGGGAAAACCACAAACTCTTTTCTATTAAATGCAAAAWTTGTTTTACATGTTACATAGAAGGAATATGTACTTCCTTTTTTATCAACACCGACTGATCAGGATGCACCCACACCCTAGTTTACCAACACCAACTGGTAGGAGGATACCACCCCCTATTTAGTTAGCTATAACTGACAAGTAAGCACTAACTCCCTCTGCAGGAACCAACCTACCCTTGCACCACCCAACCACCCTTAACGCATAAGTATCTTCAGCTTTCCTTCCTGGAATTTGCTTCAGCTTTTGATCTTGTAATCTGGACTACAGAGACCCTTTCTTCTCACCTCTCTTTCTTGTTTATATATTATACAAAACGACGTGAGTGTTATACACAGTGTCCCTTTATTTGGAGCATCACACCTCTTCGTTTAACTTAACCATAATAATTGTTTTAACATTTTTATCGTGAAGGTTTTTCATAAATTGTTCACAGATATGGATTAATTTCATCCTTTAGACTCTATCCCAAATCTTTGTTATTTTCACAGAGACTAAATTCTACCTTACTTCAAACCATTACATGTGACTGAGCATTACAAAAACCACGAGTTGGACAATTACAGTGACATATTATGTTTTCATTTAGATCCCCTATATCATATGACCAATGGAGGTGACCAAACGCTAGGCCATGAGTGCTTGAGATATTATCACATCAATGGTCATGATACAGTCTTATGATGAGATGGACGGCTAATGTAACTTTTCCCTTTGGAGCTTTTGGATTTGAAACCTTTCAAAAATTTCGAATCAGATTTCCCGAACAGATCGGACGATTTATGTCTATTTCACGAAAATGTATCAATTGTTATATTTGATTCTTTATAAGGCTTAATCTGACAAAAAGGAATTAATCAAGAGTTGAGTTGGATGGCCACCATTTACTCCGGGCCTTCAAACTTCAGAGATTTCGAATCTCAACACCTTCTTCCCTCTGGAGTGATCACATGTTGTGGTAAGTCATAATATGGTGGAGACCGCTTGTTGTCGGTTAACATTTCAGATTACACTATCCTTCCACTATAGTAGATCGATGGTTGAGAATACACACGAAATCAGATTGAAGGTCGAGATCTCCTTTGGGTCTCCAGACTTTGGAGATTTCAAATCTCAAAACCCCTTCTTTCCTCTGGATTGATGTCAGTTACCTACGTCACTTGATGATGTTTCATGAGCCTAGTAGATGCCATGTGTCACTTAGATTTGTGATTTTCACATACCTAAAATGTTGAATCAACTTAACACTTGTCATTTTCTGATTGTGCCACATGTCCTTGCTGACGTGGATCCTCATGTGACACATTCTCTTCTCCTAGATCTAACGGTTGTCCTAACTCTCGGTGTATCTTAGATCGATGAATGAGAGTGACTTCGGACCTTCATCCTTCGTGACTTAAGGAATTTTGACATTTCTTGGTGGTGAAACTCCCAAAGCAATTCTCCCGAAGTGATGTAACTTGCTTACGTCACTTGTTGACATGGCATGAGCCAATTTCCTCTTGACATTTTTCATCATCTTATTATGCCATGTGTATTTGTTGACGTGGTCTGCTGACATGGTCTGCCGACATGGTCTACTGACATGGTATGCTGACGTGGTCTTCTAACATGGTCTGCCAACCAACAACCCTGATCCAACGGTCCTCGTATGTCCTCCAAATCTGATGGTCCTAATTCATTTCATATTTCTAGGCTTTGGGTATTTCACATCTCAAACGTTCTGGAGCGTAACTTCCTCGCAACTTTATATATGAACTAATTGTTGTTCATTGATCATGAACTTAGATCGATGGATCAATCTGTTAGTGATGCAAATATTCTATCTTATCTTGTCCTTCCACTTTGAAATGATCTGATGGTTGATGGAAATTTGCATTTCGGGAATTTCAAATCTCAGAATTTCTGGAGTGTAACCTCCTTGTAACTTTAGGATCGAAGTGAATGTTGATCGTTGATCAAGGTCTTATATCATCAGCTTGATCTTTCTGCGATGCATCTTTGATATATTATCCTGTCCTTCCACTAAAAAATGATCCGACGACTGACGAGAATTTGGTTAATCAAATTCTCAATCGTTTTGCCTTGCTTATCCTGTCCTTCCACTCAAAAGTGATCCAATGGTTGTGAAGATTCTTGAAGAAGATCCAGAATCAAGGATGATTGTGGAGCTACAACTTGCGAGTGATTTAATTCGTCACCCAAACTCCACAATTGGAAGTTTTGCATTATTGGTGAGTCAACCACAATCGTTAATATTCAAAGGTATAAGATCAGATGGTCCTGAATAATTGCGGGATTGGAACAAGCGTGATATTTAATTCTCCTTTTGATCTCCTCAATTCACCCCTACTGTTGATCTGGCGATTGCGCATCTGTCAGTCACGACTTAATTTGACTTAAACTCATTGTTTTTTGGATCAATCACAGTCGTATATATTTGAATCTATGAGATCTGATGATCTAGAGAGATTGCAGGATTGTAGCTGGTGAGTAGTTTAATTCGGCTTTCTCTCCTCACAATTCATCCCTACCATGATCAGGCTTGTAGATCCGACGATCTTGATTTGATCTTAGTTTTATCACACCATCTCTTCTGAGCTTTTGATATTCATTTTTTAACTCTCCTGATCTTTAATATCCATGAATTTGCTAACCCTCCTGAGCTTTTATCGTAGAAACATTGTTGATCCTATCGTGATCAACAATAGTCACAAATTTCTTCAGTCTTAAGGTACTGTTCTTCTGTCGATTCTTAGTATACTTTGCTTCCTGAGATTAACCTTGTTTCTCTACTTACTATGACTATTGACATCAATGAAAATACATGAATGATAATATGTCTAACAATATCCCCCTTTGTCATTGAGGGAAACACACCAAATTCATACACAATCTCCGCCTATAGTGATGCTTTTGTCCTCTAAAGTTACTCTCCCCCTTTGGCATCAATGGAAAAGGGTTTCTTCTCCTATGATCTTTCTATATAAATACTTCTTTGACCATTGGTAACTCCTCATGAAATCACCATTTTCCTATTATAATTGAATGACTCCTTCTGACATTGATTGTTATCTCCCCCTGAATAGGTGCCAACTGATGCATTAGTTTCTTGAGAGATTTATGTAGGAAGAAGGAATACGCCCAATTTTTTCCTGATATATTCAAATACATCTCTTCTTAAGGGTTTTGTAAAAATATCTGCCACTTGTTCTTGTGTTGGAACATATTCCAATTTAATGTTCTTGTCTTCATCCTAATCTCTTAGATAGTGGTACTTTATGGGAATGTGTTTCGATTTTGAGTGTTGGACAGGGTTCTCAGAGAGACTTGTCGTGCTTGTATTATCACAGTGGATAGTAGTGGGTTCTTCAAATACTATTTTGATGTCTTGTAGAGTTTGTTTCATCCATTCCACTTGTGTGCAACATTCTGCTGCTGCAATATACTCAGCTTCAGTGCTAGATAGAGAAATTGAGGATTGTTTCTTACTTATCCAAGCTACTAATGATTCTCCCAAAAATAATTCTCCTCCACTTGTACTTTTTCTGTCATCTACACTTCCTACCCAATAAGCATCTGAATAGGCTTTTAAAGTGAATGAATCCTTGCTAAGATACCACAAACCAAGATCTATGGTTCCTTTCAAATACCTAAAGATTCTTTTTATAGTTTGAACATGGCTCTCCTTTGGTTCTTCTTGGAATCTAGCCACCATCCCAAAATCTTGCTTGACATTAGGTCTGGAAGCTATTACATAGAGAAAAATCCCAATCATTGATCTGTAGTGTTTTAAATCTACAGCTTTGGACTCATCATCCTTTCTTAGTTTCCATCCAACTATCATAGGTGTACTAACAAGTTTTCAATCCTCTATCTAGAATATCTTAAGAATATCCTTAACATATTTAGATTGATGGATAAAGACTCCTTTTTTGGACTATATTATTTGTAATCCAAGGAAGAAATCCAGTTCGCGAAGCAAAGACATTTCAAATTCTTGCTGCATCATCTTAGCAAATTCCTTACTCATTTTTTCATCATCACTTCCAAATATAATATTATCAACATATAAGTCCACAATAATCATGTTATTACCATCAATTTTACAGTAAAGATTGTTGTCTGTTGATCCCCTTTTTAGGCCCTATTTTTCTAAGTAATAATCTAGCCTTGCATACCATGCTCTAGGTGCTTGTTTTAGCCCATAGAGTGATTTCTTTAGTTTACATACATAGTCTCCTTTGTTGGTTAATTGGAACCCTTTTGGTTGCTCAATATAGACTTCCTCTTCTAAATTTCCATTGAGAAATGCTAACTTGACATCCATTTGGTACACTTTAAATTTTTTGTATCTAGAGAAAGCTAAGAACATCCTAATGAACTCTAATCTGGCCACAGGTGCAAATGTTTCTTCATAGTATACTCCTTCAACCTGAGCATATCCTTTACATACTAATATGGCTTTGTTTCTGATTACTTGCCCATCTTCATTCATTTTATTTTTATATACCCATTTAGTTCCAATGACAGTTTTATTTTTTGGTCTTGGAACTAGTTCCCAAGTTTGATTTTTTTCAATTTGGTCTAATTCTTCATTCATAGCTTTAACCCAATTCTCGTCTTTACATGCATATTTTATTGAGTTGGGMTCAATATGTGACAACAATRYTATTTTTGTTTGATACAGTAGTTGTCTTCTTGTGTGCACTCCATCATTCATATCTCCAATAATTAGTTCTTCAGGATGATTCTTTTGAGTAATTCTTGAGGGTGTATTTGTGTCTCTTCTTGGGAATTCTTCTCTTACCTCTCCATCTTGACTATATTCTTCATCTTCACTAGTATCCATACCATCCTCTTCCCTTTCTTTTTCATTCTCTTCTACTTCTTCTAGTTGTGTGTCGAATGTCTCATCATCATCTTCATCTTGATTTTTAGGTATGGTCTCTTGATTTTTTATCCTTATCGTTTTTAGGTCATCTACCTTGACATATGCACTCTCACCAATATTATGTGATCTAATATTGTAGCATCTGTATGCTTTTCTATTTGAAGAATATCCAAGAAAAATACCTTCATCAGATCTGACATCAAATTTTCCAAGACTCTCATCTAGTCTTTTGATGTAGCACTTACTTTCAAAGACCTTGAAGTATTTTACTGATGGAGCTCTTCCAAACCATAGTTCATAAAGGGTCTTATAAATATTTACCCTGAGCTGACCTTTATTCAATATGTATACTTTTGTTCTTACATCTTCCCTCCAATATCCATTTGACAATTTTCTTCATTGAGCATAGTCCTTGCAGCGTCCTAAACTCTTCTATTCTTTCTCTCAGCAATCCGGTTTTGTTGAGGTGTTCTAGCAGTAGTGAATTTTCTTTTTATTCCATGGTTTTCACATAAGATATCAAAATCTTTTGAGGTGAACTCACCACCATTGTCTGATCTAAGACATTTGATTTTTGTCTCCTTTTCATTTTCAACAAAGGTTTTAAAGGCTATGAATTTGTTAAGTGCTTTTGATTTTTCTTTGAGAAAACATATCCAACCCATTCTAGTAAAATCATCATGAACAACATAAAGTAAGACTCTCCTTGAAAACTCTTGGTTCTCGTAGGTCCACATAGGTCAGTGTGAACAAGCTCTAAAGGTTTTGAGGTTGTGTATTCTTTTGCCTTGAACCTTATTCTAGTTTGTTTCCCTAGTTGACAGTGTCTACACATAGCATTTGAGGGTTTTATGATCTTTGGCAAGTTTCTTACTGCACCAAGGTTGTTGAATTTCGCTAGATTTTCAAATTTAATATGCCCCAACCTTCTATGCCATAGCCAAATTTCATCTACTGAATTTATATGACACTCCTAATTCAATTTTGAATCTAGTATATATACATTTTTAGGAGTTCTAGGAGAAGTACTAACTAATTTTCATGTGTCTTCTCTCCTAAT
Source organism: Picea glauca (assembly GCA_000966675.3). Taxonomy (NCBI): domain Eukaryota; kingdom Viridiplantae; phylum Streptophyta; class Pinopsida; order Pinales; family Pinaceae; genus Picea; species Picea glauca. Next base: position 206,001 of record JZKD02S0692373.1, read on the forward strand.
CTCACATTTTTGGGAATCAAAGATGCAGAAGTGCCCCTGATTATAGGTTTGATTGACACTTAATAAACTAGGCTTCAGTTTTTCAACAAGTAGCACATTTTTGGCTTTGTCTTTTCCCAAGCTCATAATGCCTTTCCCAAGTATGTTACTTGAAGCATTATCACCAAATGTAACTTTACCCTTTTGTTTCTTTAATTCTAAAAACTTGTCCTGGTTACCTGTCATATGTTTTGAGCACCCACTGTCAACATACCAGAGATCCTTTTTATCTTGAGCTTTTAGGGCAATAAGACATTCCCTTTTTGATGTTTTTTCTCTCCAAAGTTTCTTTTGCTCTCTAATGAACTTTGGTTGTTCTGAGACTTCCATTAATCTAGAATTAATGGCATTATATCCATGGTTATGGCATATGAAGCATTGTAAGTCCCCTTCTTGTAGAGGTGAAAAGTAGTTATAGTTTCTTCTTTTAACTCGATTTGTTGCTTGTTTATCCTTACTGATATAGTTCTTCACCTTTAGATTTTTCTTTCTATATGCTTTACAATTTATAGCTTTGTGTCTGAAATTAGAGCATGTAAAGTAATAACCAAGAAAAATGCGAGGATACCTGTTTTAATAAAACTTCTTTGGTATTGTCTTGTATTCCTTCCTGATGGGTGGAAGTAATCCTCTGGAGTTATGATCATTAATTATGTCCTCTTCATTTTTCTTCTTGAATGTATTGAGGAGAGCACCTGCATAAGATTTTGAGTTAACTTGGCTTTCCTTTTGAGAGTAATCTATTCCATTTTTATTAATTGAATCCCTTTGCATGGTAATAATATTATCTAATATTTTGGAATTATTTTCAGATTTTGTTTGAATGATTTTTGCATCTAGTTCCCTTTTTAAATGAACTATTTCTGCCTCCATTCTTTCACAAGTTATTTGTTTTTCCTTAAGAGACTTTTCCAGACTTTATTCAATCTTATTTGCTTCTAAGATTTGTTTTTTTAGGTTGCTCATGAGTTTTTCCATCTACTTTTCTTCTTGTTCATGTTTTTCCTTTTGTTCAACCACAAAAATTTTCAGTTGTCTATATCTGGTTTTGTATTTTCTTAATTCATCCAAGGCACTGAGAAGTTCTTCCTCCATATTAACTTTTTCTTCATCTTTTAACTCCTTCTCATGTTTGATTTTTTCTATCTCATTAGATTCTTCAATACCTAAGAAAAGGACTTCATCATCATCAGATTCATCGTTGTCACTAGACTTTGACGAGCTGTTGTTTTCTTCTTTTGAGTAAAAATTATTTTTCCCTTTGTAAAACTTTTTCTTGTAGTTGGTTTTTTCATTCTTCTTGTATTGTTTGGTTTTTTTTTCTTCATCTTCAGGGTCCTCGTTGGGATAGGGGAACTTGGATGCAAAATGACCAACTTTGCCACAGTTAAAACATTTGAAAGGAAGCTTACCTTTGTACTTCCCTGATCCTTTCTGAAGTTTTCTAATGAAATTGGCTTCTTCCACATTAGATTATTCATGATGGATGGATTGGAGATTTTTCTCCTGATTTATCTTTGTCCTAGATGCTTTAAAAGCAATTTCATCTTTTGTTGATTTATCATTCCCTGTTCTCATTTCATATGCTGTAAAGATTCCATGGAGCTGATCAACTGTGAGTGTGTCTAGATTAGATCTATCTTCAATTGAAGAAATCTTTGCATCATATCTCATAGGTAATGACCTTAGTATTTTTTTCACAATGGGTTTATCTGTAATCTCTTCTCCTGCAAGTACCCTATGAAAGTACTCAACAATATTTTCTTCTTCTTTCATTTTTAGATTTTCAAACTAAGCTCTATAGATCTATAGTTTTGCTTCCTTGACTTTGACATCTCCTTCATATACAGCCTCCAACTTGTCCCAGATTTATTTGGCTGATTTTTAATGCATAACCTTCACACACATATAATTAGTCAAACCTGCTGGAATTACATTAACTGCTCTTGAGTTGTCATTACAGATTTTCTTTCTTGCAGCGTATTTGGGTGGAGTAGTTGGTGTAGTGTAACCATCTACAACAGATTTCCAAATATCAAAACCAAGAGCCAACATAAAGTTTTTCATTCTTATTTTCCACAGAGCATAGCCTCCTCCATTGAACAATGGTGCTTTGTTGTTGGGCATTCCTTCTTGTTGATCCATCTTCAGGATCTACCTTTAAGTTTGTTAGACTGTGCTGAAGTAGCCTCCCTCTGATACCAATTGAGGGATTAGATCCTATCACTGAGGAGGGGGGGGGTGAATTAGTGACACAAAAATTATATCAATTTTTCATTTATTAATGAAAACATAATTTTAACACAATATTTTATGGTGGAACCCAATTGGGAAAACCACAAACTCTTTTCTATTAACTTCAAAATTTGTTTTACATGTTACATATAAGGAAGATGTACTTCATTTTTTATTAGCATCGACTGATCATGATGCACCCACACCCTAGTTTACCAGCACCAACTGGTAGGAGGCTACCACCCCATGTTTAGTCATCTACAACTAACAAGGAAGCACTAACTCCCTTTGCAGGCACCAACCTGTCCTTGCACCACCCAACCACCCTTAAGGCATAAGTATCTTCAAATTTCCTTCCTCGAATCTGCTTCATCTTTTGATCTTCTAAGAAGAGACCCTTTCTTCTCACCTCTCTTTCTTGTTTATATATTCTTCAAAATGGCATGAGTGTTATACATAGTGTCCCTTTATTTGGAGCATCACACCTCTTCGTTTAACTTAACCATAATCATTGTTTTAACATTTTTATCGTGAAGGATTTTCAGAAATTAATCATAGATATGGATCAATTTCATCCTTTAGACTCGATCCCGAATCTCTTTTATTTTCACAGAGACTAAATTCTATGAAGGCGCTTCCTTCAAACCATTACATGTGACCGAGCATTACAAAAAACACAGGCTGGACAATTATAGCAACGTATTATGTTGTAATTTAGATCCCCTATATCATATGACCAACAACAATGACCAAACACTAGGCCATGAGTGCTTGAGATCTTATCACATCAATGATCACTATCCAGTCTTATGATGAGATGGATGGTTGATGGAACATCACACTTGGAAACTTCTGGATTTGAAACCTTTCAAAACTTCTGAGTCATATTTCCCGAACAGATCGGATGGTTTATGTCTATTTCGCGGAAATGTATCAATCGTCATATTTGATTATTTACAAGGCTTAATTTGACAACCAAGACTTAATGAAGGGTTGATTTGGATGTCCACCATTTAATCTAGGTATTCAGACTTCAGAGATTTCTAATATCAACACCTTCTTTCCTCCAGAGTGATCACCTGCTGTGGTAAATCATAATACGATGGAGACCACTTGCTGTCAGTTAAGATTTCAAATTACACTATCCTTCCACTATAGTAGATTGATGGTTGAGAATACACCTGACATCATATCAATTGTCAAGATCTACTTCGGGTCTCCGAACTTCAAATATTTCAAATCTCAAACCCCTTCTTTCCTCCGAAGTGATGTCACTTATTTACACCACTTGATGATGTGTCATGATCCTAGTAACTGCCACATGTCACTCGCATTTGTGATTTTCACATACCTGAAATGCAGAATCAACTTGACACTTGTCATTGTCTGATTGTGCCAGGTGTCCTTGCTAATGTAGTCTTGCTGAGGTGGATCCTCATGTGACACATTCTCTTCTCCTGGATCTAATGGTTTTCCTAATTCTTGATGTATCTTAGATCAACGACTGAGAATGAATTCAGACCTTCATCCTTCAGGACTTTGGGACTTTTGACATTTCTTGGTGGTGAAACTCCCGAAGAAATTCTCCTGTAGTGACATAACTTGCTTACATCACTTGTTGACATGGCACGAGCCAATTTCCTCTTGAAACTTGTCATCATCTGATTATGACATGTGTATTTGCTGACATGGTATGTCGATGTGGTTTGCCAACCAAAAAACCTGGTCCAATGGTCCTTGTATGTCCTCCAAATCTGTTGGTCTTAATTCATTTCGGCTTTCCGAGATTTGGGTATTTCACATCTCAAACTTTCTAGAGCGTAACCTCCTCGCAAGTTTATATCCAAACTAAATGTTGTTCTTCGATCATGAACTTAGATTGATGACTCAATCTATTAACGATGCAACTCTTCTATATTATCCTGTCCTTACACTTTGAAATGATCCGACGACTGACATAGATTCACATTTCGGGAATTTCAAATCTCAGACTTTCTGGAGCGTAACCTCCTTGCAACTTTATACCCGAAGAGAATGTTGTTTTTTGATCAGGGTCTTAGATTGATGACTCGATATTTATTTGATGTAGCTTTACTAGCTTATCCTCTCCTTCCACTAAAAAATGATCTAATGGTTGACGAGAATTCGATTAATCGAATTCTCAATCATTTTCCCCTACTTATCCTGTCCTTACACTCAAAAGTGATCCAACGGTTGTGAATATTCTTGAAGTAGATCCATGATCAAGGATGATTGTGGAGCTACAACTTGCACGTGATTTAATTCGTCACCCAAACTCTACAATTGGAAGTTGTGCATTATTGGTGAGTCAACCACAATCATTGATCTTTGAAGGTATAAGATCGAACGGTCCTGACTAATTGTGGGATTGGAACAAGCGTGATATTTAATTCTCCTTTTGATCTCTGCAATTCACCCATGTCGTTGATCTAGCGATTGCGCATCTGACGGTCACGACTTAATCTGACTTAAACTCATTGTTTGTTGGATCAACCGCAGTCATAGATATTTGAAGCTATGAGATCTGATGATCTAGATAGATTATGGGATTGTAACTGGCGAGTAGTTTAATTCTTCTTTCACTCCCTACAATTCATCCCTGACGTTGATATGGCTTGCAGATCCGACGGTCTTAATTTGACCTGAGTTTTATTGTGCCATCTCTTCTGAGATTATGATCTTCATTCGTTAACTCTACTGAGATATAATCTCCATGTGTTTTCTAACCCTCCTGATCTTTTATCATAGGAACATTATTGATCCTATTGTGATCAACAATAGTCACAAATTTATTCAGTCTTAAGGTGATGTTCTTATGTTGATTCTTAGTATACTTTGCTTCTTGAGATTAACCTTCCTGCTCTGCTTACTATGAGTATTGACATCTATGACAACACATAAATCAAAATATGTCCAACAACATATAGTTGGTACACAGTTGGCACATGTTCTTGGTATATGGTTGATACACTCCATTGATGATATATTATGGTATATTGTATGGTATTAATGTACATGGTTGATGTACATGGATGTAGTGCATGGTTGACACACAATATGGAACAAGATGTAATTGGTTGATGTTTTGTTCATAATTCTCTATTCATTGGTGACATATCTTTTGCTTGATGATATATGGTATTGTACGAGTTTGATGCATGGACAGGTTCAAGGATCTTCATAGGAAGAGCAGATCATTCTTGAGCAGTTGATCTATGTTCTGTTTGAGCAGTAGCATTTGCAGTAGAAGCATATTGCAGTGGTGGCATATTGCAGAGAAGATAGGGGGAAACATACCCATAGGGGGAGTCATTCTACTTCCCATGATTCCAGGAGGAGATATTTATCATATGAAAAGATAAATACTTGGAAAATTATCCCTTTAGTTGGAGAAATAGCACATAGGCATAGATCCAGGGGGAGCGATGATCACAGGGGGAGCATTAGCAATATAAATTTAGCATTACATCAGAGTGATAACCCTTGTTCAAAAGGGGAGATATTATTCATATAAAGATCAAAGACATCTAGGAAGGGGGAGCATCCCCAAGGGGAGTTTAGGCAGGGGGAGCAACCCCAAGGAGAGAAATACCCTTTTTCGTTGATGTCAAAGGGGGAGAGTGTTGGATCATGTTGTCATTGATGCCAATGGTTTGATTGATTGATGTCAAGTGACTGATTGATTCCAAAGGATTGATTGATTGATGATTGATTTAATGTAATATGTATTGTCCTTGATGATAATGCATAAATGAACATGGATCAATGAGTTATCATTGATATGATGAAGATGGATCAATGATTTGTCATTGATACATGATGAAGATGGATCGATGTGGTTTCATTGGTATATGATGCACTGTTGGAAAAATGTATAGATAACTCATTAATGTCTTATCATGATTGATAAGGTGCACAAATGGATGAACTCCAAAGTGGTCCCCTTATGGTGAAATCCCTCACATGAAGACACTTTG
>JZKD02S0692373.1:241537-258240 GCA_000966675.3 Picea glauca
CAAAGTCAAACACAAAAAGATCCTCAAAAGATGATAATCAAAGTTCCTAAGACAAGTGTCTATAGCAAGAGAATAAGTTCATAGGTCATGGACATCAGTGACCAACAAACTGCCCCAAAGAAGATGAAGATTACACAGCCTGCACAGATAATGTATTTAGAATAGGAAGAGTCCAGATACCAAGCTAATCCAGATATGGTGAAAAATGGTACTAACATTGTAGAGGTTGAAAAGGAAAGAAAACTCCAAAGTGAAGGCAGCTCAAGAATTTTTAGCAGTAAGAAGTACATTTTGAAAACATTTGAGGCTGAGAAGGGTAATATAGCTCTGGGTGAGATGAGGGATTTAGTCCCTGAAGTGGTAAATATTTCTCAAGATAAATCTTCTCTGTTCACAGTAATTATTGTTGAAAAGAGGACCTTTAACATTGCAGTTGCAGATGAAGACAAATTCTCTGAAATAAAGATAAAATATGATAATATAAGTTCTCTAGACAAGGTCGAGTTCCATAAGCATACTAGTGATATGTTGCATTCTGATTATTTGAGCCTAAGTTTAAAGAATTCAAAACTATAATCTTATGCAATGAAATTGGAAAGACAGTTGAGACAGGAAAACACATCTAGCAGATCTTGGCAGACTCAGGTCAAGACGTTGGAATCTGAAGGCCCCTAATGATTGAAATCTTCATTGGATGAGAAAGACAAATTGGTTCAAAGTTTGAAGAATAAATTGGAAATTTCTTCTATAGAGCATCCACAAACAACAGAATTGGTTGCTCTAGAACATGATATGGAAACACTTCGTCAAGAGACATTGGGATACAAGGCTAGGGTGTTGTCGTTTTAACAACAAAAGGTGAAATGGTCACTAGAGAAAACATAATTACTAAAAAACGATGTAGTTGCAACTCATAATGCAGAAGTTGGGTCAAACACTGAAGGACTTGTCCAGACTATGTCACAAGTTATTTTGAAAGAAGGAGAAATCAAAGGGTTGAAAGGAAGCATATAGAAATTGAAGCAGGAAATGTGGGCAAAGGATGAAAAGATATCTCAATTTCAAAAGGAGAATGAAGTCTTGCAAGAAATAATAAATAAATTGAAGATGAGGTTAAGAGGAAAAAGGTATGTTGCAGGGGGGCAAGCATATCATCTAGAACTCTATAGCTGTTGAAGTTGCCAAGTTCAGATCATATTTGAATTTCATTAATGATAAATATAGCAGAGTCATCACAACCAGGAATAGGTGCACTGTTGTGAATAAAACTTTAGCAAAGAAACCATCAGAATGGGCCCAAAATGCCATAAATCTAGTCAGATTTGTTCATACTATAGACCTTCTGACCATTGGAGTTAAAGACAAGACTACATTGATTATCTGGGCCAGGAGGGTTATTGGTAAACATAACCTGTTGAAATCAGTCCAAACTAAGGCAACACAGATGGAACAGAGTGTGTAGGAGTTCAGAGATTTATTTGAAGAATTGTTCACCAAAGGACTTCCACCATTTTTGGATAGAAAAGGAAAGTTGTATGATCAAGAAGAATACAATGCTCATTTGAATCAATGTAGAATGGTTCATTCTAAGTTTGAAACCTTGGAGGAAAATCTGAAAGAAGCTACATTAGTTGAGCATTTGAATACAAACTTTGAAATTATGAATCAGTTCAAAGAAGTCAATTTTGGACTGTCAGTCATGGCATATGCTTCCTGCATTGACTTGGAGATTCTGATAAAGGAAATGACACATTATGATATCCCTTTTGACTTGCAATGGAAGGAAATAATCAGGTTGGGTAAGACAAAATGCAGTTTTCTAGGGCCCAGTAAATGATGTCCAGATGTCACAAAAGATGGCAGATCATATTGAAGACCAAAGCAAAACAGGGGGTGAAGAAAGGGACTGAAACGCCAAAGGAGCCAAAGTCTGGATCAAGAAACATTTTCTTATTGATCATTGTAATATATTCATAACCAAAACATTTATTTCTAATCATTGTAATCATTTCAAAACCGAAACGCTTCTTTGTAATCATTGTAATTGGTTTCAAACCGAAGCAACTCAGCTTGTATAAATATTAGGAGTTCCAAATTAGGGGTTGGCAGAAGAGCAGGGGATCGATTTCAGCTATTTGGAACTCGAATGTAATTTTCTGATGCTGAATAGAATGCACATGAAGATGTCTTGAAATTTCCACAAAAATATTCTAATGGTGGTATGGTCTGAGATTTGTCTTCTTTCTCCGTATGTATTTCCTATGTTCTTGATTTCATTTTCATTGTCTTCTGTTTAAATTGGATAGTTAAAGGCCCAAAATTCATTGTGTGATGCTCTTGGATTAAGCAATTTAAATTATGTTAAGTTCTTCCTAACTAAGTCATAATTCATTTTATTTAATGCTCTGATGCAGTTATATGTTTTTCCTTTCTTCTTACACTCTGCAAATTACAATTTATAACTCAAATTCATCGCCTCATTTATCCTTTGTCCTCTAGACATTTCAACCGACCAGTCAGTGCTTCCATTTGTTTTCATAAGTTTGACTCCATATCCCTAAGTGTCCTTCTCCTTCCTTTCTAGCGAAATTATAAAAAACCCTTCAAAGTAACAAAACCTAGCCAGTGACTTATTAAAGAAAATTCATATGTTAAAGACCAAGTGATAGGAGAGAGCCCTCTTTGAGATGAGAACGCTAGTACCCAACTCTCAAGTGGTTTGTAGGTTACTTATGTCATCTGTATTATCAGTGGAAATTTTTTTACATAGTGCTAACATTTGGGCATCGTTGTCAGGGAGCGAAAGTGAAGTCTTCCCTGGGAAAAAAATGACTTAAAGATTAAGATTTGATTCCTGAGGGTGACAGTGAATCAAACACATTATTGGTTTAAACTAAATTTACCCTGGTGACTCCATTATAAAGATACCATTAGAATAAAGTAGTTTGAGCAAGAAATCTTGGCTCCCAATAGAGTTCATACTAGAAGAAATCCAGACCCAGAAGCAATAATCCCTGTGTCTAATCCCGAGAAACTTGTACACAAAAGAAAAGAAAATCCAACAAGTCCAGTTTTTTGTCTGGACATAAATCTATCTTTACCCAAAGATGGAGTAAAAAGCATTGAAGACCTTGATTTTGATTTGAAATTTGAGAAAAAAAAATTCATAACTAGATCTAAATCCAATTTAAATGAAATCATCTTTTATGGGAAGAGGTTCCAAGATTTAATTTTAGTTGCCTCTATTAAACCCGTTGTGATTCCTACTCAAAAAAATCAACCACTTCAAGTTCTTCCTACAACTATGGAAGCTAGGTTTTCCCCCCTTGTCCTACTTGCTTAGTTACATGATTTACCCCGAGACTATAATCAAAGGATTAATTTGTATGATGTTGAAAGCAATGTGTCATCCCCAAAACACTTAGACTGGTTCAATGATTTTTTGGACCTAGAAGAAGTAGATTATGAAGATGGAAAAATGAGATTGTTTTCACAAAGTCTCACAAGTGAAGTCAGAAAATGGTTCAGATCTCTCCCATCAGCAAGTATCCCATATTTTGTAGCCTTTGAAACAAGTTTTCTTGCAAATTGGGGTGACAAGAAAAAACCCCTTCAGTTGCTAACTCGGTACAACATCATGAGAAGGTCACCTGATGAAACAGTACAAGAGTTTCCAGCTAGATTTATGAAAGTTTACAACTCAATTACTACTGAAGTAAAACCTCCTCCTAGAGCTTCTCAACTTAGATATGATGATTCCTTTGACACTGACTTTGCTTTGTTTTTAAGGGAAAGAATATCCAATTCACTAGATGATATGATGAGTGATGCAATATAATTTTAAGTAAATATAATGGCTTCATGAAATATCAAATATAATTTTGATAGAGACATAAACAAGGTTCACGATAAGGCGTAGACTTCAACCTCACAGTCATCAGAAGAGATGTTTGAGTTGATGATGAAGAACATGGAGAAACTCATGGAAAGGATGTCCTTAGATAATAAGCCTAACACCAGAGAGCATGTTGATTTTCCACCTAGAAATCAAAGGAGACAAGCATTTCCACAGATTAGACAAAGAGACCAAAGGAACTAGGGTGATCAATAAATAAGACATCCTTTTCAAAACAATTATGTAAATGAAAATTTTGATGAAACTTTTGAAGACAATATAAATTTATGAGATGGTGATTACATAGAGGTGTTTTTAAATAAATAAGAACATGATCAGTTCATGGATGCAAATGATATATTCATGTAGGAGAATGATGAAAGGTTATCAATGGAAAAGGAAGACTAACAGAAAGGGTTGTATAATGCCATCAAGCAATTCCAGAAACAATATAATCTTTGAAGAAAAAAGGTGCCTACAGATCCTCCAAATGGAAATCCTACCAAGGAGTCTCAAAATAATACACCTTCTTCGAGTAAACCTAAGAAGGGATTTGCAGAAAGAAGAACCTCCAAATAAATTACCTGAAGTGAGAAAGGAGACAGTCATCAAAGAGGTAGAAAAAACCTCACCTTCCTTTATCTTTGAAAGTGAGATGGCCAAAATCAAAATTTATGTTCCATTCAATGAGCTGATAAAGAATAGTGAATATAGAAATCATATTATTGAGATTCTCAAGATGGAAGAAACTTATGATACTTTAAATATTGTTGGCCCTTGACCAAGATTTGAGGAAACCTTGGTCAGGTTTGGACTACTTTGAACTTCGACACATTGGTCGAAGAAGGAGTGCCCAAGCGGAACTGAGATCACAGATCTCACTTATTTTGCAGACTATGTGGACCTAGTAAGGGGTTCTCTAGGGTTTGTTTAATGGGTTTATGGGATGTCAGCCCATGGGATTTACTCATGATTAGGCCTTATTGTAAGGGATTGAAAAGTATAAATAAGTAAGAATGTATGGTAGAAGTATAATTGTTTTTAGCAGTTTGTGGATCTAAGTGAAAGTAGCTTGAATGGATTTGTGCCAAGGAATGTATGTGAGTAAGGCTCAATTCTTGATAGAGAATTGGATTTGTGCCTTGACCTAGTTTTGGAAGGAGGATCTAGTGCTCAGTGCGCAGATCTCATGTCCTATGCGAATCTTGGCTCTGTGGATTAGTGAAAAAGAGTGAATGAATGTAATATTCAGACGAATAATAAAGAAGGAAAAGTGATTGGTGGACATAGCCCCACACTGGGGTGAACCACGTATATCTTGTGTCTTTGTTTTTCTTTTTGTTGTGTTGTTTATGTTATGAATCTTCTCAGTGCTTTGATTATTATGTATGATAGTTATATTTGTTGTTTTTTAGTGCTTTACTTGTGTTAAGGGTAAATGAATGTTAGATATAACTCAATGCTAAGTGCTTAGGATATATAATCATTTATTGTTACTACATCTATCTATTCTTGGTTACATTCTGTGATGTTAATAAGATTAGGAAACTAACACATGTCATATTCTAAGTGTTAATAGAATACCCTACGAAGTGTTATTATCAAAGATCTGTGTCCTAGCTTGGTTATAGACACTTGCGTCTTGTAACCCCCCTTGCTTCTACCTTAGGTGAGACTTCGCCTGCTCCGCAGGTGTCGCCGAAAGGGCCAGTAGTCAGGGTTTTTTTGGTGTGTTTTTAAGTGTTGAAAACTGGGTCTACCCCTGTACCAACAAATGGTTCCGTTGTCGGGACCTAAAACTATGATTGTTGGGAACTAAAGTAAATAAAAGAGAATCTTTGTGCGTAGATTTGATGCTAAAGTGTGCAGTACTCTACTTGACTTGCGAAGCTCTGTGCTAAGCAATAAATTTGATCTGAAGAAAAGAGGTAAGATCTAAAAAGAGGTAAAGATTTGTGCTTTGACAAGGGAAAGATAAGTGAAAATTTTTGTTTCGAAAGCATGAATTTGAGTACATTTAATAGGTTATGTCCTAGTCTGAAGGCTAAGGCGTAGTTGAAAGAAAGAGCTGATTTGAGTAATTTTAATGGAAATGAATAAAGATATGTTATTCCTATGCATAGAAGGAGTTTTTGGACTAATAAGTGGATGCAGGAACCTAGAAGAATTTTTTGCAAATTGCAGGTCTAGCACTGTGATCCTAGTGTGTAGTACATAAGAGATTGGGGAACATTTAAAAGAAAAAGAGGATTGACATTGTGTTATAATTGCAGAAGACTGGGAAATATTGCTAAGGAATTCCCTCATACAGGTCCTATTTGTCTTTGTTGTAATATTGTTGGTCACGAGGTTGAATATTGTCCAAGGATGACTGCTAAAGTTGAACGAATGAACATGATACAAGAAAACTATGAAGAAAGTCAAAAGACTAAGAGAATGTTAGAAATTCATAAAGAAAAAAGGCTAGAGGAAGTTCATACTACATTAGTACAGTTGAAAGAAATGATCGATGTTCAAAAAGATGTCATTTTATCAGATATCCTAAAAGAAAAACAAGGCATAAGTACAAGAATAGAATACTTCGACATAGACTGTGTCTTGGATGATGAAACACAAGTGAATATTATGACATAAGACACTTGGGAAATTTTGGGAAATCCAACTATGATACCTTCATTAGGAAGGATAGGCTTGTTTAAGGGAAAGATGATAACCTTATGTGGAAGAGTTACTAATGTACCTATTATTATTCATGGAACGTCAACTGAAGAGGAATTTGAAGTCATTAAGTTTGTTGAGAACAAAGCCCATTTAGCACTTTTTCTAGGTAAGACTTGGATTGAGAAGGATCAAATCAGAAGGAAAGCAGAGAAAGAAGCCACTGAGAAGAAAAAGAAAGAACTAAGGGATTTCATAGCTAGAAATGTATATTGACTAATAGAAGAATGAGAGGATAAGTCGAAGAAACAAAACAAAGTAACAACACAAGAGGAACAAAAGGCAAGAGAATTAGTTGTCAAGGTTGAAATAATGCAAGAAGGTTTGGAGGACCTATCCATTCAAGAAAGAGGTATATCCACCCAGGAAGTGTTAAGGAAGGGGATATTAAGTTCAGACTCTTTTAGGGCACATCAACAGTGTGAAATCACTATGCTAGGGGAAGATAAGAATAAAAATGGAAATAGGATTCCAGAAACAGTTAGAGAGACTTAGATTACAGATAAGAAGGTAAGGAAGCTCAATAAAAAGAAATCTAAGTTGGAAAAGCTACATGAATATAAAGAGAACAAATGGGAGACTTCGCATACCAGAACCTCGCAACAGATAAGTTCGTAGGATTTGAACCTCACTGGAACGATGGGACCACGCCGAATGGGACTTCGCCTTGGTGAAGCTATATGATCGTTCAAGATGCCCCGATCATTAGAACGATGCTCCAGAATAGTTAGAAAATGAATTTATGGAAAGATGGACCGCTTTTGGATGTTGAGACCACACCATAATGGACATATTCACAATGATGGAAGCATTCCTGGCCGTTGGAAGAATCTGTTATGAAGGCCCCACTTATTTAACTTGTCAGTCGTTGCGTCTGGACCAATTTTTGCTACCCGTGACTAAATGAGCCAAGAAGAGAATTGATTGTGTGTCGAGCTGCGTTATCAGAAACTAGAACTCGTTGACTGTTTTTCTATCCCACTTATCCTTTCTCCTACCCCGACCTATCTGTTTAAAAGTTTAGAATGTCCGGTGAACCTAGTGAATTAGACAAGTCTATCAAGGAAGTCCTCAAGAATATAATGTCTGACATACCATTATATGAAGGTGTCTAGGCATCATTGACTAGGGGACTGTAGGCTTCCCCTTCGACTGGACGATGTTTTGGTCGCGTCAACCCCGCGACTGAGCAACGAAGTAAGCACCGCAGTGATCTGGATAATGGGAAGAAGATTGTGTCCATCCTACCATAGTATATCCCACCTTTGGCTGGAGAATTTAACCATGAAAACATCCCATGATATTTTGAGTACACCATATTCACTACGTACATTCTGAAAGGAATACGCGTAGTCGGGAGTCAGTTAGGAAAAATCCCGCTACTAAAGAACAATGAATTAAATTTAGGAGATAGGAAGAAATATTATATGCTATCACCCCACCACTACTTGACGAATTCAACTGGGAAGAAACCTCACCTTGTCTCCCATCCATGGATTAAAGGACTGGCATAGTCCACCATGCTAAATGTGATGAAGATTCCCCATTTTGGCGGCCACCAGGAGGTTAACACTTGCGTTAAATGCCTCTTGTCATGCTATCATGGCAGATACCTATGGCTCGACCAGAGGATTATTATGGATCCGATGCTAATCCACCAGATCACAGGCTTAAGCATGAAGGGACCTAACCCTCAATAATTTTATCCAGAGAAGGCCTCAGACCACTCCCTGACACAACGCATCAAGGAAGCTTACGCAGAAGTCAAAAAAGGAAAGTGAGGTTACAAGGTAGCCTCTATACAGGATGGCGCAGTGCACCTCACTTTCCAACTCATAGCTGGCAAGCTTGTAAGGAAGAACAACCCCACACAAGTCACTGGGTTTGTGGTGGACCTCACAGGAAAATGTGTGGAGGGAATGCAAATGAACTGGGTGAGCTACGTCGTTAATAAACTAGATAAATATTGTCCAGAAGTGTAGGATTTGGGATATGAATTCCACTACAGTTGGCTAATAATTTTGATCGCATTTGTCACTCAAGTGGTGAAGCTCTCTGAGACCCTCCAGCAACTTCAAGCCAGGATAGCAGAATTGGAGGCTCATGCAGTGTCGAGCACCCCATAATAGGTGTGTGACTAGAGGGAGGAAACCTCTAAGAACAGATTAGTAAGGATAATATCCCTCACCTTGGAGTGCAAACAACAGAGTGATATAAGTGCACAAACATATGAATGCCTCACCGAGGACCCAAAGATAAGGAATATGGAAGCGCAGTTATAGGAGGCACAACAACAGGAATTTTCCATGCATGCACAGATGAAGCTTCTCACTATAGTTGAAAGAATGAAAATATCCCAGGAGTGGCATGCAGTACTACAGAAGATCACTGCCTTCCATGGAAAGTTAATGGAAGTCACACAGAAGCTGCAACCTATGTAGGAAGAAGCAAGAAAGGTGTTTGAAGAGATTGATGGAAAGGGCTCACAATTGGACCAAGTGGTTGCAACATTAGAATAGCACCTGAAAGGGAATTTTACAGAGTAGATGATCCAAGAGCTTGTTGAGCAGGAGGCTCAGTAGAAGCAGCAAGTCAATGCAGCTCGAGTTAAGATCGAGGTGTTCGAAGCAGCATTAACCAGACTTGAGTGACTCGGGATGAGTCACAGGTGAGTTTTGGGGGCTTGTTGGCCCTCGACCAAGTTTTGAGGAAAAATTGGTCAGGTTTGGACCACTTTTGAACTTTGACACATTGGTCGAAGAAGGATCACCCAAGCAGAGCTGAGATTGTGGATGTCACTTATTTTGCGGGCTATGTGGACCTAGTAAGGGGTTCTCTAGGGTTTTTATAATGGGTTTATGGGATGTCAGCCCATGGTGTTTACCCATGATTAGGCCTTATTGTAAGGGATTGTAAAGTATAAATAAGTAAGAATGTATGGTAGAAGTAGAATCTTTTTGAGTATTTTGTGGATATAAGTTCAAGTAGCTTGAACGACTTTGTGCCAAGCAATGTATGTGAGTAAGGCTTTGTGCTTGATAGAGAATTGGCTTTTTTCCTTGACCTACTTTTGGAAGGAGGATCTGGTGCTCAGTGCGTAGATATCCTATCCTATTTGAAGCTTGGCTCTATGGCTCAGTGCACGAGAGTGAATGAATGTAATATTTAGATGAATAATAAAGAAGGTGAAGCAGTTGGTGGATGTAGCCCCACATTGAGGTGAACCACGTATATCTTGTGTCTTTGGTTTGCTTTGTGTTGTGTTGTTTATGTTATGAATATACTCAGTGATTTGATTATTATGTATGATAGATAGATTTGTTGTTTCTTAGTGCTTTACTTGTGTTAAGGGTAAATGAATGTTAGATCTAACTCAGTACTAAGTGCTCAAGATATATAATCATTTATTATTACTACGTCAATCTATTCTTGGGTACATTCTATGATATTAATAAGATTAGGAAACTAACGCATGTCATCTTCTAAGTGATAATAGAATACCATGTGAAGTCTTATTATCACATATATGTGTCCCAGATTGGTTATAGCACCTTCATCTTGTAACCCCCTTGCTTCTACCTCGGGTGAGACTTAGTCTACTTTGCATGTGTTGTCGAAAGGGCTGGTAGTCAGGGTTTTGTTGGTGCGTTGTTAATCATTGAACCCTAGGTCTTCCCATGTGCCAAAAAATATACAATATTATCATCCTACCATATTGTTTGGCCCACATGTATAGGAGAGTGGTGATGCTGATGAGGTCTCTCCTTTCTATGTTAGTCTGAATATTCATGATATGAATTTACATAAGGTTATGTTAGATTCAGGAGCATCCCATAATCTGATGCCCAAGGTGGCCATGGACCAAATCGGTTTGGACATTACAAGGCCTTAAAAGGATCTTTTCTCCTTTGATTCAAGGAAGGTGAAGTGATTGGGCCTAATCAAAGATCTGGTAGTATCATTGTCTCAGATTCTAGCAAAAATATGGTCATGGATGTGGTGGTTTTTGATATCCCTCTTAAATTTGGCATGTTGTTATCTAGGTCATGGGCTACAAAGTTGAAAGGGACTTTGAAAATGGATATGTCATATGCCACTATCCCTATTTTTGGTCAATATAGGAGGTTGTATAGGGAATTATTTCTCAATTACTTGTTTAGTAACAAATCCCAACCAAACAACCATCCCATTTATTTTGTGGAAACTAAGATTGGTTCTTCCATTTTATTTAATGATTTGAGTTTTGAAGAGGAGGTGCCAAAGATTGATATGACTATCAAAGACAAACCAGATCAAAAAAATAGTGCAGAAAATGAAATGTGGAATATGAGATTTGATGGAGTTGTCAGCAGAGAAGGAGAAGGGGCTAGTTTGTGGATTAACCCCCCCAAATTGGGTACAAAACTTTGTTCTTACAATATTTCTTTTGATTTCAAAAATAACATGGTTGAATATGAGGCATTAGTGTTGGGATTGAATACTTTGAAAGAAATGGGTGCTAGGAGGATAGTTTTACATGGATATTTTGAGATGATTATAAATCAGATAAAGGGTATATATCAAGAAAATCATCCTAGATTAAGAGTATATAGGAAAATAGTGCTTGATCTTCTTGAAGAATTTCCAGAATATAATCTTTTAGTGATTCCAAGGGGGCGGAATCAAATCATTGATGCCCTGGCTACTTCAGACTCAGTTTTCAAAATTCCAATTTTTCCTAATAGAATATATGATATTGAGGTCAAGCATAGGCCAACAGTACCTGATAACATCAAGCACTGACAATTTTTTGAAGATGACAAACACGTATAAATTTTCCTTCAGATGGATGGTGAATTTGCAAATTGGAATATTGATGAGAAATATTGTTGTGAAGAAGAAGATTCATTTGTGTTCGCAAATGATGATTATTTCAAGAATCAAATTGTTGGTAAGGATATAATGTAGATGAAAAATAACATCATTCCCAAAGTCTTGGTCCCATTATAAAAACTCTTTGAAAAAAATGATGTAGCCAGAAGTCCTAAAATTAGTGCAAATGATGAAGATGTTGAGGATTGTAACATCGAGACTTAAGAAGATCCCAAGATCATCAAGCTATCCAAGAAACTTATCCCAGAGGTCAAGCAAAGGTATATCAGTTTAATGAAATAATTTCCTGATGTTTTTGCATGGAGTTATGAAGATATAAAGGTATACGATACTAAGGTGATTCAACATGTGATTCCATTCAAGGAGGATAACAAGCATTTCAAGTAGAAATTAAGAAGAATTAATCCTTTGTTGCTTACATTGATTGAAAAGGAGATAAAGAATATCTTTGAAGCCAAGATCATAGTGTCTTTGATATTTTCTAAGTGGGCAAAAAATCTAGTACATGTTAGGAAGAAAAGGGGAGAGATCAGATTTTGTGTGTACTTTCAGAATCTAAACGGGGTATCTCTCAAGGAAAATTACCCACTGCCTAATATGGATCACATTCTACAGAAAGTGGTTGGTTCTTGAAAAATATCAATGTTGGATGGTTTCTCGGGGTACAACCAAATCATGGTACACCTTGATGATCAGGAGAAGACAACTTTTACAACACCATGGGGCACCTTCATGTATGCCAAAATGCCTTTTGGTCTCATGAATGCAAGAGAAACTTTACAAAGGGATACGAATATAGCCTTTGATGATGAGAAAGATAAATTTATTATTATTTACTTAGATGATATCACTGTATATTCAGTTTCTGATGAAGAACATCTTAAACATCTAAGGAAATATTTTCAGAAATGTAGGAAGTTTGGCATCTCATTGAACCCCAAGAAGTCTATTTTTGGCATGGAAGAGGGAAATTTTCTTGGTCACATTATTTCAAACAAGGGAATAAATATATATCCTATCAGAGTTGAAGGAAAACTTAAAATTGGCACACCCAGAAGAAGCAAAACATAAGTACAATCTTTCCTAGGGAAAGTAAATTTTTTGAGAAGGTTCATCCCTAATCTCACTGAAATCATAAATCATATCACTAACATGCTCAGGAAAGGAAGTGAGATAAAGTGGACTCATAAATCTAGAGAGTCTTTTGAATATATCAAAGTGGCGTTGACCAAAGCCCCAGTGTTGGACAGTCCCAATTTTGCAAAAGACTTTATATTGTTTTATTTTGCCTCAGAACACACCATTGCTGGTGTTTTGTTACAAACATATGAATAGCAATTTTAAAGGCCTATAGCCTACTACAACAGGACATTGAGGGATTCCCCATTAAATTATGATATCACGGAAAAGCAGGCTTATGCACTGGTCAAGGCCCTAAAGGAGTTTAGAGTTCATATCTTGCATTCCCATACCGTTGCTTATGTGCCCAACAGTTTCGTGAAGGATATTTTGACTCAACTTGATCTTGAGGGTAAAAGGGGAAAGTGGATAGTTGTGTTGTTTGAGTATGACCTCAAGATCAAACCTACAAATTTTATCAAGGGGTGGGGACTTGTAAATATGATGGCACGGTCAAATTGTGAGCTCTTGGGAATTAATTTCATTGTTGATTTATCAACAGATTCAGAAGAATAAAAGGCCCCTCAGGTATCCCAAAAAATCCTTGACTCCCCATAGTATGCTGACATTATTTATGTGTTTAGAAATTTGCAGGCTCCTCCTGAATTGAGAAAAACCAAGGCCATGTTTTTGAAGCTAAAAGAAGCAAATTTTTGCATTCTAAACCAATCTCTGTATTGGAATGATCTAGGTGGGATCTTGCTGAGTTGTTTGTTGGAGGAAGAAGTAGAAAAAACCATCAGAGATTTTCATAAAGGTGATTGTGGAGGACACCATTATTGGAAAACTATTGTGCACAAAATACTGAGGGCATGTTTCTATTGGCCTATCATTTTTTCTGATGTTTACAAAGAAGTTTCAAGCTGTCATGAATGCCAATTTTTTTATGTAAAGAGAAAATTTCAGCCTTTTCCCTTGAAGCCTATCTCTGTTAAAGCACCTTTTAGACAATGGGGCCTTGATTTCATAGGATAAACTGACAATGCAACAACATTCAAGTCCAAAAGGATGGAAAAATTTTGTAGTGATTACAATATAACACTTGACCATTCCACAACTTAGTACCCTCAAGGTAATGGGTTGGTCGAGTCATCCAATAAAACTTTGACCAGAATTATCAAGAAACTGCTGCAAGATAAAAAAAAGGCTTGGCACAAGAAGCTTATTTATGCACTATGGGTTGACAAGATCACTACTAAAAGGTCTATTGTCACTTCACCCTTCTAGATTGTCTAAGAAACAAAGGAATTTTTTCCTAGTTTATTAGGATTTCCAGTGATGAGATTGCTACAAGAGAAATATGATGAACCAGATGCCACTCTATGGAGGACAAATGAACTAATCAATGTTCAACAAACAAGAGAGAAATCCTTCAACAAATCTCAACTCCACCAAGACAAGATTAAAAAATATTTTGACAAGAATACTAAGGAATATGATTTCAAAGTGGGGTATTTTGTGTTCAAGTGGGATGCCATGAATGAAGACAGATGAAAGAATGAAAAATTCAACCATCTATGGCTGGGACCTTTCAAAATTGTGGCATACCATGGAAATAATGCCTATATGCTACCGGAACATAATGGAGATCTCATTGGTGGGGGACCTGTGAATGGCAGGTTTCTCAAGCATTATCTCACTTAAAGAATTTTTCACCCTTTCCATTTCATTGTATATAGCCATTTTTTTTTCCAGTTGTAGCATTTAAAATCAAATCAACAGAAAATTGAAGCCCAAAGTGAAGGCCCTAATTTTATGTTGAGTATAATTGGAGTTATGTGAACAAAGTTTTGTGAATAAGTTGTTGATCAATTTAGTTATGTGAGTGAAATAAATCCCAATGGATGGGCACTCAGTATGTCATTCTTTGCTACCTCGCTGGGAGGATAGCATCCCCAGTTGGAGCCCATGTTAATCACTATTAAATTTTTATTGTTTGAAATCAATATTTCATAATCTAGCGGAACACTAAACTGGTTTGGAAACTTGATAAACTAGAAAAGGGGATAAATATGGCAGAAAAGGGATAAATTTGAAAGGAGCGCTAAGCGGATCAGGTCCGAAAACATCACGGATCATGAGTTATCAAGATCAACGACCGAGAATGATTTCGGGGGAAGAAATTTCACGGGATCTAATTTTTAAGGGTGGTCCCGAAATTTAAACCATGGTTTTAATTCAAAGATATGTGTCATCACTAGGAGAATTTCAGGGCAACAAGCGGGTTGCTTCAAACCACTTTATCATGCCCTCGAAAAATGGAAAAGTATAAAAGGGAATTTAGGCATTTATTTTATTTTGAGTATGATTTTGAATGGTCGACCGTTAGAACCTTGGCGCGACCCCCGTATTTCACCTACAACTCACAAATACACCAACTGCACGCCACTTCGCTCGTTTCCATGTAATTTTCATCACAACCATGGATCCCATCATAACCTCAATAACACAACAAGATCCTATGGCTAATGAAGAATCCCTAATTGACCAAGACATAGATGTTTTTTATGTTGAAATTATTATTTCTCCTATCTCTGAGTCCAAAATCAACCTGTTTGATAAAGTAGGAAGACGTATATCGTTCCTTAAAGCAGTCCAGACCACCATAGTCCCTTATGCTATCGAAATTGCTTTTCCATTTCCCAAATTTATAGGTTGGTGCGTCGAAAAATATTCCCATGAAGAAAGAGTCATTGTGGATAAATGAAGGTCTGAGGTCTTGTGTAGTGTAGAAAGTCTATCAATTTGAGAGTCCCTCAGTATACCAGATTCTTTTTCTGCAATTTCTGAACCTTTCAATGAAGAGAAGTTGATTAGGGTATATAGAGAATGTCCATCAGAGGTCCGAGATCTGTTTTTACAGACGATTATCAAACCTAAACATTTTTTTAGAAGGTCCTTCTTTTCCTATGAATATAAATATAATGGTCATCGAAGTCCAATGGATCTGCTCCCTCTCAAGTCAAGTTTTAGGTCTAGACAATGAAAAATATGTGGTTGAAGTCATGCTTGATTTACTTTCGACCTTTTTTAAGTCAGAGTCTAGTATGCTAGTTCGTATCATCTTTGATCAATTCCTAGTTGATAATATCCATAAACAACTAGTGAATTTTCGCTCCCTAAGACATTTTAGAAACTACACCTACCTGTTGAGAATTTTCT
This sequence comes from Picea glauca, assembly GCA_000966675.3. Lineage (NCBI taxonomy): Eukaryota > Viridiplantae > Streptophyta > Pinopsida > Pinales > Pinaceae > Picea > Picea glauca. The sequence continues at coordinate 257,364 of JZKD02S0692373.1, forward strand.
TGGAAACCAACAAGAGGGAATTTCCTAAAGTAACATTTGTGTCAACTGAGTGTAAAAGAATTACATTACTTATATTCATCAACAAAGTCATGTCCATAGTTTATAGTTTGATTTTCAATACCAGCCTACCTAGATTTTTGGATGACATGAGAAGCTATCTACAACCAAATCCAGAGAAAAGAGTGAGAGATTGGGTACTATTCATGCTCTCAATAGTAATTGTTACACATAAAAAATACTCACTTTGATAGTGTCGCAAGTGTCATCATTACAAAGGTCGCAAGTGTCGCATTTTGCTCACAAGGTCGCAAGTGTCGCATGTATCTCACAAGTGTCGCAAGTGTCAGGGAAGCATATTGCCATGATGCCTATGTCGTGCCTATAACGACATGAGAAAGACACTTGAAACACCTCAAACATTTCATTTGGAAGAGGAGAAATGATTCAGTAGGCTTGAAAACCTTTTTCCATCTGAAAGCACCTCAAAAACTGAGTTTTTGTATGGGAGCGCTCCCCGTTACACTATCTCGGAGCATCGGCGCTCCCCCTTACACTGTCAGGGAGCATTATAATGCTCCTCTGGCCCTTTTGAGGGAGCGTTATAGATGTTGAGAGTGTTGGCGCCCCCCTAAATCCTACTAGGGAGCGCTACAATGCTCTGATGGCCCTTTTAGGGGAGCGCTACCTATTCTGGGCAGTTGTTAAGTTGTTGAGATGAATGGGGGAAGCATCTTTTCATTCTTGGAAGGTAGTTGGATTCGGATCCCTAGTCCAGCCATGATCCTAGGGAAGATCCTCAACTGAAGGAGGCAAATCCTCAACTTCCCCAAGGATATCTCAAGTGGTTGAAGCCTCTCCAAGGCTATATAAGCAAGCT
>JZKD02S0692373.1:258290-270781 GCA_000966675.3 Picea glauca
TAAAAGAATTAAATTACTTATATTCATCAACAAAGTCATGTCCATAGTTTATAGTTTGATTTTCAATACGAGCCTACCTAGATTTTTGGATGACATGAGAAGCTATCTACAGCCAAATTCAGAGAAAAGAGTGAGAGATTGGGTACTATTCATGCTCTCAATAGTAATTGTTACACATAAAAAATACTCACTTTGATAGTGTCGCAAGTTTCGTCATTACAAAGGTCGCAAGTGTCGCATTTTGCTCACAAGGTCGCAAGTGTCACATGTATCTCACAAGTGTCGCAAGTGTCAGGGAAGCATACTGCCATGATGCCTATGCCGTGCCTATAATGACATGAGAAAGACACTTGAAACACCTCAAACATTTCATTTGGAAGAGGAGAAATGATTCAATAGGCTTGCAAACCTTTTGCCATCTGAAAGCACCTCAAAAACTGAGTTTTTGTATGGGAGAGATCCCCGTTACACTATCTCGGAGCATCGGCGCTCCCCCTTACACTGTCAGGGAGCATTATAATGCTCCTCTGTCCCTTTTGAGGGAGCGTTATAGATGTTGAGAGTGTCGGCGCCCCCCTAAAGCCTACTAGGGAGCGCTACAATGCTCTGATGGCCCTTTTAGGGGAGCGCTACCTATTCTGGGCAGTTGTTAAGCTGTTGAGATGAATGGGGGAAGCATCTTTTCATTCTTGGAAGGTAGTTGGATTCGGATCCCTAGTCCAGCCATGATCCTAGGGAAGATCCTCAACTGAAGGAGGAAAATCCTCAACTTCCCCAAGGATATATCAAGTGGTTGAAGCCTCTCCAAGGCTATATAAGCAAGCTTTCTAATGGTGAAAGAGGACTGGAAATGGAGAATTACACCAAACTTATGATCTCATAAGTGGTGCTGGAACAGAGTTGATTGGGGGAAGAACTACTGGTATGAAACTTATGATCTTGGAGAAAATACATAGTCATCCGAAGAAGAGTGATCAGTGAAGTTGTTGTTGTCCAGGTCATGGATCTTTCAGGCAAGGGTTAGATGAAGAGGACTTGACGAAGCTGTCGCTTTCGCATCTACGATTGTAAGTATTGTTGTCATTATTCTCATCAATATGACATGCTTGGCCTATTTCTTTCTAGTTTGTGTCTAATGTTGCATAAACTTATCATTAACTGATAGATCTGTTTTCAAGATAATATCAGTAGAGTAGGAAGTAGTCATATCTTGTTTGTCCACAGGGTCCAGCGAGAAGAAAAGGGATCGAAGCGCAACTAGGAGCGTGCAGGGACAAACGTCGATAAAAAGGTACTTTTGTCATCCTTCCTTATCATGTGTTAGTTTAGATAGATTTGAAAGAAAGTCAGTGACCATGTTAATAATTTTCTGTGTAGAGTTAGGGTCAAGCTCTTAGAGGCTATCTACCTGTCCGCAGGGAGATTTTCCTACAACAGAAACTGGCGACTCCACTGGGGAGATAGCCTCTAATCGAAACTTCTTGTTTCGATTTTCTCCTCATTGAACTTGTTCTATACCTTGATTTTTTCAGACCTAGTTCACTCCTCTTTTGATTGGTTTCATGAGCTGATTGGCTCCTTACCCCATCACACTTAGCATAATTGTCGGAATTGAATTGCAATTTTTTTATTTTCTTGACATTTTTGGGAGTTTTAGACCCTGGCGCCCCTGTCCTAGTGTTAACAGAGCACCAACGCTTCCCCATAACCTTTCAAAGAGTGCTATAATTCTCCTTGCCTTTGGAAACAGAGCGCCAGCCTCTTTTAGGCCAAAAAACCCTCCAAAATTGCTTTTTATGGGTTTTTCCTCTGTGTCTCTTCTGCTGAGTGGCCTTGTGAGCCAATGTTTCTTCCCTTTCAGCCTTGACATCTATATTTTACTTGAAGAATAAGCATCTTACTACTTGGATCTTGTAGCCTTCTTCACTATTGTTATTGTTTTTCTTTGTTGATTAGAGTTTGAGACTCGTGCATTGTCTTTCTCTCTGTTTAACTGAGTAAAAACCCTGGTGAAGGTCATCAAAGGCCTACAGACCTCTTCATCTTGATTTTAGTCAAGATCATTGTTCTTCAATCTTTTCTTTTTGGGTTTGAAGTTTGTTTTTTCTTTGATTGTTTCTTTTCTTTCGCTTCTCGTTTTGATTTCAACGAAAGGGTGTATTGTTTGTATGACTTTTGCTTGTGCTAGTTTGATTTTCATTTATACAAGATGATAATTAGCAAGATGAGAATTGTGTTGAATTAATCATTATTCATATGCAAACAATAAATTAAATCTTCATGATTGATCGTGCATGTTAGAAGGCATTTGAAAGCTTTAGCATTACATCAGGATTTGATCAAGAAAAAGAATTGTTTGAGGACACTCTATATTTGTGCTTGTTAGTGAAAAGAACTTTCTCTCTCCCTTAGATAGATGTTCATCGAAAATAAAAGANCCAACTCATAGCTGGCAAGCTTGTAAGGAAGAACAACCCCACACAAGTCACTGGGTTTGTGGTGGACCTCACAGGAAAATGTGTGGAGGGAATGCAAATGAACTGGGTGAGCTACGTCGTTAATAAACTAGATAAATATTGTCCAGAAGTGTAGGATTTGGGATATGAATTCCACTACAGTTGGCTAATAATTTTGATCGCATTTGTCACTCAAGTGGTGAAGCTCTCTGAGACCCTCCAGCAACTTCAAGCCAGGATAGCAGAATTGGAGGCTCATGCAGTGTCGAGCACCCCATAATAGGTGTGTGACTAGAGGGAGGAAACCTCTAAGAACAGATTAGTAAGGATAATATCCCTCACCTTGGAGTGCAAACAACAGAGTGATATAAGTGCACAAACATATGAATGCCTCACCGAGGACCCAAAGATAAGGAATATGGAAGCGCAGTTATAGGAGGCACAACAACAGGAATTTTCCATGCATGCACAGATGAAGCTTCTCACTATAGTTGAAAGAATGAAAATATCCCAGGAGTGGCATGCAGTACTACAGAAGATCACTGCCTTCCATGGAAAGTTAATGGAAGTCACACAGAAGCTGCAACCTATGTAGGAAGAAGCAAGAAAGGTGTTTGAAGAGATTGATGGAAAGGGCTCACAATTGGACCAAGTGGTTGCAACATTAGAATAGCACCTGAAAGGGAATTTTACAGAGTAGATGATCCAAGAGCTTGTTGAGCAGGAGGCTCAGTAGAAGCAGCAAGTCAATGCAGCTCGAGTTAAGATCGAGGTGTTCGAAGCAGCATTAACCAGACTTGAGTGACTCGGGATGAGTCACAGGTGAGTTTTGGGGGCTTGTTGGCCCTCGACCAAGTTTTGAGGAAAAATTGGTCAGGTTTGGACCACTTTTGAACTTTGACACATTGGTCGAAGAAGGATCACCCAAGCAGAGCTGAGATTGTGGATGTCACTTATTTTGCGGGCTATGTGGACCTAGTAAGGGGTTCTCTAGGGTTTTTATAATGGGTTTATGGGATGTCAGCCCATGGTGTTTACCCATGATTAGGCCTTATTGTAAGGGATTGTAAAGTATAAATAAGTAAGAATGTATGGTAGAAGTAGAATCTTTTTGAGTATTTTGTGGATATAAGTTCAAGTAGCTTGAACGACTTTGTGCCAAGCAATGTATGTGAGTAAGGCTTTGTGCTTGATAGAGAATTGGCTTTTTTCCTTGACCTACTTTTGGAAGGAGGATCTGGTGCTCAGTGCGTAGATATCCTATCCTATTTGAAGCTTGGCTCTATGGCTCAGTGCACGAGAGTGAATGAATGTAATATTTAGATGAATAATAAAGAAGGTGAAGCAGTTGGTGGATGTAGCCCCACATTGAGGTGAACCACGTATATCTTGTGTCTTTGGTTTGCTTTGTGTTGTGTTGTTTATGTTATGAATATACTCAGTGATTTGATTATTATGTATGATAGATAGATTTGTTGTTTCTTAGTGCTTTACTTGTGTTAAGGGTAAATGAATGTTAGATCTAACTCAGTACTAAGTGCTCAAGATATATAATCATTTATTATTACTACGTCAATCTATTCTTGGGTACATTCTATGATATTAATAAGATTAGGAAACTAACGCATGTCATCTTCTAAGTGATAATAGAATACCATGTGAAGTCTTATTATCACATATATGTGTCCCAGATTGGTTATAGCACCTTCATCTTGTAACCCCCTTGCTTCTACCTCGGGTGAGACTTAGTCTACTTTGCATGTGTTGTCGAAAGGGCTGGTAGTCAGGGTTTTGTTGGTGCGTTGTTAATCATTGAACCCTAGGTCTTCCCATGTGCCAAAAAATATACAATATTATCATCCTACCATATTGTTTGGCCCACATGTATAGGAGAGTGGTGATGCTGATGAGGTCTCTCCTTTCTATGTTAGTCTGAATATTCATGATATGAATTTACATAAGGTTATGTTAGATTCAGGAGCATCCCATAATCTGATGCCCAAGGTGGCCATGGACCAAATCGGTTTGGACATTACAAGGCCTTAAAAGGATCTTTTCTCCTTTGATTCAAGGAAGGTGAAGTGATTGGGCCTAATCAAAGATCTGGTAGTATCATTGTCTCAGATTCTAGCAAAAATATGGTCATGGATGTGGTGGTTTTTGATATCCCTCTTAAATTTGGCATGTTGTTATCTAGGTCATGGGCTACAAAGTTGAAAGGGACTTTGAAAATGGATATGTCATATGCCACTATCCCTATTTTTGGTCAATATAGGAGGTTGTATAGGGAATTATTTCTCAATTACTTGTTTAGTAACAAATCCCAACCAAACAACCATCCCATTTATTTTGTGGAAACTAAGATTGGTTCTTCCATTTTATTTAATGATTTGAGTTTTGAAGAGGAGGTGCCAAAGATTGATATGACTATCAAAGACAAACCAGATCAAAAAAATAGTGCAGAAAATGAAATGTGGAATATGAGATTTGATGGAGTTGTCAGCAGAGAAGGAGAAGGGGCTAGTTTGTGGATTAACCCCCCCAAATTGGGTACAAAACTTTGTTCTTACAATATTTCTTTTGATTTCAAAAATAACATGGTTGAATATGAGGCATTAGTGTTGGGATTGAATACTTTGAAAGAAATGGGTGCTAGGAGGATAGTTTTACATGGATATTTTGAGATGATTATAAATCAGATAAAGGGTATATATCAAGAAAATCATCCTAGATTAAGAGTATATAGGAAAATAGTGCTTGATCTTCTTGAAGAATTTCCAGAATATAATCTTTTAGTGATTCCAAGGGGGCGGAATCAAATCATTGATGCCCTGGCTACTTCAGACTCAGTTTTCAAAATTCCAATTTTTCCTAATAGAATATATGATATTGAGGTCAAGCATAGGCCAACAGTACCTGATAACATCAAGCACTGACAATTTTTTGAAGATGACAAACACGTATAAATTTTCCTTCAGATGGATGGTGAATTTGCAAATTGGAATATTGATGAGAAATATTGTTGTGAAGAAGAAGATTCATTTGTGTTCGCAAATGATGATTATTTCAAGAATCAAATTGTTGGTAAGGATATAATGTAGATGAAAAATAACATCATTCCCAAAGTCTTGGTCCCATTATAAAAACTCTTTGAAAAAAATGATGTAGCCAGAAGTCCTAAAATTAGTGCAAATGATGAAGATGTTGAGGATTGTAACATCGAGACTTAAGAAGATCCCAAGATCATCAAGCTATCCAAGAAACTTATCCCAGAGGTCAAGCAAAGGTATATCAGTTTAATGAAATAATTTCCTGATGTTTTTGCATGGAGTTATGAAGATATAAAGGTATACGATACTAAGGTGATTCAACATGTGATTCCATTCAAGGAGGATAACAAGCATTTCAAGTAGAAATTAAGAAGAATTAATCCTTTGTTGCTTACATTGATTGAAAAGGAGATAAAGAATATCTTTGAAGCCAAGATCATAGTGTCTTTGATATTTTCTAAGTGGGCAAAAAATCTAGTACATGTTAGGAAGAAAAGGGGAGAGATCAGATTTTGTGTGTACTTTCAGAATCTAAACGGGGTATCTCTCAAGGAAAATTACCCACTGCCTAATATGGATCACATTCTACAGAAAGTGGTTGGTTCTTGAAAAATATCAATGTTGGATGGTTTCTCGGGGTACAACCAAATCATGGTACACCTTGATGATCAGGAGAAGACAACTTTTACAACACCATGGGGCACCTTCATGTATGCCAAAATGCCTTTTGGTCTCATGAATGCAAGAGAAACTTTACAAAGGGATACGAATATAGCCTTTGATGATGAGAAAGATAAATTTATTATTATTTACTTAGATGATATCACTGTATATTCAGTTTCTGATGAAGAACATCTTAAACATCTAAGGAAATATTTTCAGAAATGTAGGAAGTTTGGCATCTCATTGAACCCCAAGAAGTCTATTTTTGGCATGGAAGAGGGAAATTTTCTTGGTCACATTATTTCAAACAAGGGAATAAATATATATCCTATCAGAGTTGAAGGAAAACTTAAAATTGGCACACCCAGAAGAAGCAAAACATAAGTACAATCTTTCCTAGGGAAAGTAAATTTTTTGAGAAGGTTCATCCCTAATCTCACTGAAATCATAAATCATATCACTAACATGCTCAGGAAAGGAAGTGAGATAAAGTGGACTCATAAATCTAGAGAGTCTTTTGAATATATCAAAGTGGCGTTGACCAAAGCCCCAGTGTTGGACAGTCCCAATTTTGCAAAAGACTTTATATTGTTTTATTTTGCCTCAGAACACACCATTGCTGGTGTTTTGTTACAAACATATGAATAGCAATTTTAAAGGCCTATAGCCTACTACAACAGGACATTGAGGGATTCCCCATTAAATTATGATATCACGGAAAAGCAGGCTTATGCACTGGTCAAGGCCCTAAAGGAGTTTAGAGTTCATATCTTGCATTCCCATACCGTTGCTTATGTGCCCAACAGTTTCGTGAAGGATATTTTGACTCAACTTGATCTTGAGGGTAAAAGGGGAAAGTGGATAGTTGTGTTGTTTGAGTATGACCTCAAGATCAAACCTACAAATTTTATCAAGGGGTGGGGACTTGTAAATATGATGGCACGGTCAAATTGTGAGCTCTTGGGAATTAATTTCATTGTTGATTTATCAACAGATTCAGAAGAATAAAAGGCCCCTCAGGTATCCCAAAAAATCCTTGACTCCCCATAGTATGCTGACATTATTTATGTGTTTAGAAATTTGCAGGCTCCTCCTGAATTGAGAAAAACCAAGGCCATGTTTTTGAAGCTAAAAGAAGCAAATTTTTGCATTCTAAACCAATCTCTGTATTGGAATGATCTAGGTGGGATCTTGCTGAGTTGTTTGTTGGAGGAAGAAGTAGAAAAAACCATCAGAGATTTTCATAAAGGTGATTGTGGAGGACACCATTATTGGAAAACTATTGTGCACAAAATACTGAGGGCATGTTTCTATTGGCCTATCATTTTTTCTGATGTTTACAAAGAAGTTTCAAGCTGTCATGAATGCCAATTTTTTTATGTAAAGAGAAAATTTCAGCCTTTTCCCTTGAAGCCTATCTCTGTTAAAGCACCTTTTAGACAATGGGGCCTTGATTTCATAGGATAAACTGACAATGCAACAACATTCAAGTCCAAAAGGATGGAAAAATTTTGTAGTGATTACAATATAACACTTGACCATTCCACAACTTAGTACCCTCAAGGTAATGGGTTGGTCGAGTCATCCAATAAAACTTTGACCAGAATTATCAAGAAACTGCTGCAAGATAAAAAAAAGGCTTGGCACAAGAAGCTTATTTATGCACTATGGGTTGACAAGATCACTACTAAAAGGTCTATTGTCACTTCACCCTTCTAGATTGTCTAAGAAACAAAGGAATTTTTTCCTAGTTTATTAGGATTTCCAGTGATGAGATTGCTACAAGAGAAATATGATGAACCAGATGCCACTCTATGGAGGACAAATGAACTAATCAATGTTCAACAAACAAGAGAGAAATCCTTCAACAAATCTCAACTCCACCAAGACAAGATTAAAAAATATTTTGACAAGAATACTAAGGAATATGATTTCAAAGTGGGGTATTTTGTGTTCAAGTGGGATGCCATGAATGAAGACAGATGAAAGAATGAAAAATTCAACCATCTATGGCTGGGACCTTTCAAAATTGTGGCATACCATGGAAATAATGCCTATATGCTACCGGAACATAATGGAGATCTCATTGGTGGGGGACCTGTGAATGGCAGGTTTCTCAAGCATTATCTCACTTAAAGAATTTTTCACCCTTTCCATTTCATTGTATATAGCCATTTTTTTTTCCAGTTGTAGCATTTAAAATCAAATCAACAGAAAATTGAAGCCCAAAGTGAAGGCCCTAATTTTATGTTGAGTATAATTGGAGTTATGTGAACAAAGTTTTGTGAATAAGTTGTTGATCAATTTAGTTATGTGAGTGAAATAAATCCCAATGGATGGGCACTCAGTATGTCATTCTTTGCTACCTCGCTGGGAGGATAGCATCCCCAGTTGGAGCCCATGTTAATCACTATTAAATTTTTATTGTTTGAAATCAATATTTCATAATCTAGCGGAACACTAAACTGGTTTGGAAACTTGATAAACTAGAAAAGGGGATAAATATGGCAGAAAAGGGATAAATTTGAAAGGAGCGCTAAGCGGATCAGGTCCGAAAACATCACGGATCATGAGTTATCAAGATCAACGACCGAGAATGATTTCGGGGGAAGAAATTTCACGGGATCTAATTTTTAAGGGTGGTCCCGAAATTTAAACCATGGTTTTAATTCAAAGATATGTGTCATCACTAGGAGAATTTCAGGGCAACAAGCGGGTTGCTTCAAACCACTTTATCATGCCCTCGAAAAATGGAAAAGTATAAAAGGGAATTTAGGCATTTATTTTATTTTGAGTATGATTTTGAATGGTCGACCGTTAGAACCTTGGCGCGACCCCCGTATTTCACCTACAACTCACAAATACACCAACTGCACGCCACTTCGCTCGTTTCCATGTAATTTTCATCACAACCATGGATCCCATCATAACCTCAATAACACAACAAGATCCTATGGCTAATGAAGAATCCCTAATTGACCAAGACATAGATGTTTTTTATGTTGAAATTATTATTTCTCCTATCTCTGAGTCCAAAATCAACCTGTTTGATAAAGTAGGAAGACGTATATCGTTCCTTAAAGCAGTCCAGACCACCATAGTCCCTTATGCTATCGAAATTGCTTTTCCATTTCCCAAATTTATAGGTTGGTGCGTCGAAAAATATTCCCATGAAGAAAGAGTCATTGTGGATAAATGAAGGTCTGAGGTCTTGTGTAGTGTAGAAAGTCTATCAATTTGAGAGTCCCTCAGTATACCAGATTCTTTTTCTGCAATTTCTGAACCTTTCAATGAAGAGAAGTTGATTAGGGTATATAGAGAATGTCCATCAGAGGTCCGAGATCTGTTTTTACAGACGATTATCAAACCTAAACATTTTTTTAGAAGGTCCTTCTTTTCCTATGAATATAAATATAATGGTCATCGAAGTCCAATGGATCTGCTCCCTCTCAAGTCAAGTTTTAGGTCTAGACAATGAAAAATATGTGGTTGAAGTCATGCTTGATTTACTTTCGACCTTTTTTAAGTCAGAGTCTAGTATGCTAGTTCGTATCATCTTTGATCAATTCCTAGTTGATAATATCCATAAACAACTAGTGAATTTTCGCTCCCTAAGACATTTTAGAAACTACACCTACCTGTTGAGAATTTTCTTGGAAACCAACAAGAGGGAATTTCCTAAAGTAACATTTGTGTCAACTGAGTGTAAAAGAATTACATTACTTATATTCATCAACAAAGTCATGTCCATAGTTTATAGTTTGATTTTCAATACCAGCCTACCTAGATTTTTGGATGACATGAGAAGCTATCTACAACCAAATCCAGAGAAAAGAGTGAGAGATTGGGTACTATTCATGCTCTCAATAGTAATTGTTACACATAAAAAATACTCACTTTGATAGTGTCGCAAGTGTCATCATTACAAAGGTCGCAAGTGTCGCATTTTGCTCACAAGGTCGCAAGTGTCGCATGTATCTCACAAGTGTCGCAAGTGTCAGGGAAGCATATTGCCATGATGCCTATGTCGTGCCTATAACGACATGAGAAAGACACTTGAAACACCTCAAACATTTCATTTGGAAGAGGAGAAATGATTCAGTAGGCTTGAAAACCTTTTTCCATCTGAAAGCACCTCAAAAACTGAGTTTTTGTATGGGAGCGCTCCCCGTTACACTATCTCGGAGCATCGGCGCTCCCCCTTACACTGTCAGGGAGCATTATAATGCTCCTCTGGCCCTTTTGAGGGAGCGTTATAGATGTTGAGAGTGTTGGCGCCCCCCTAAATCCTACTAGGGAGCGCTACAATGCTCTGATGGCCCTTTTAGGGGAGCGCTACCTATTCTGGGCAGTTGTTAAGTTGTTGAGATGAATGGGGGAAGCATCTTTTCATTCTTGGAAGGTAGTTGGATTCGGATCCCTAGTCCAGCCATGATCCTAGGGAAGATCCTCAACTGAAGGAGGCAAATCCTCAACTTCCCCAAGGATATCTCAAGTGGTTGAAGCCTCTCCAAGGCTATATAAGCAAGCTTTCTAATGGTGAAAGAGGACTGGAAATGGAGAATTACACCAAACTTATGATCTCATAAGTGGTGATGGAACAGAGCTGATTGGGGGAAGAACTGCTGGTATGAAACTTATGATCTTGGAGAAAATACATAGTCAGCCGAAGAAGATTGATCAGTGAAGCTGTTGTTGTCCAAGTCATGGATCTTTCAGGCAAGGGTTAGATGAAGAGGACTTGACGAAGCTGTCGCTTTCGCATCTACGATTGTAAGTATTGTTGTCGTTATTCTCATCAATATGACACGCTTGGCCTATTTCTTTCTAGTTTGTGTCTAATGTTGCATAAACTTATCATTAACTGATAGATTTGTTTTCAAGATAATATCAGTAGAGTAGGAAGTAGTCGTATCTTGTTTGTCCACAGGGTCCAGCGAGAAGAAAAGGGATCGAAGCGCAACTAGGAGCGTGCAGGGACAAACGTCGATAAAAAGGTACTTTTGTCATCCTTCCTTATCATGTGTTAGTTTAGATAGATTTGAAAGAAAGTCAGTGACCATGTTAATAATTTTCTGTGTAGAGTTAGGGTCAAGCTCTTAGAGGCTATCTACCTGTCCGCAGGGAGATTTTCCTACAACAGAAACTGGCGACTCCACTGGGGAGATAGCCTCTAATCGAAACTTCTTGTTTCGATTTTCTCCTCATTGAACTTGTTCTATACCTTGATTTTTTCAGACCTAGTTCACTCCTCTTTTGATTGGTTTCATGAGCTGATTGGCTCCTTACCCCATCACACTTAGCATAATTGTCGGAATTGAATTGCAATTTTTTTATTTTCTTGACATTTTTGGGAGTTTTAGACCCTGGCGCCCCTGTCCTAGTGTTAACAGAGCACCAACGCTTCCCCATAACCTTTCAAAGAGTGCTATAATTCTCCTTGCCTTTGGAAACAGAGCGCCAGCCTCTTTTAGGCCAAAAAACCCTCCAAAATTGCTTTTTATGGGTTTTTCCTCTGTGTCTCTTCTGCTGAGTGGCCTTGTGAGCCAATGTTTCTTCCCTTTCAGCCTTGACATCTATATTTTACTTGAAGAATAAGCATCTTACTACTTGGATCTTGTAGCCTTCTTCACTATTGTTATTGTTTTTCTTTGTTGATTAGAGTTTGAGACTCGTGCATTGTCTTTCTCTCTGTTTAACTGAGTAAAAACCCTGGTGAAGGTCATCAAAGGCCTACAGACCTCTTCATCTTGATTTTAGTCAAGATCATTGTTCTTCAATCTTTTCTTTTTGGGTTTGAAGTTTGTTTTTTCTTTGATTGTTTCTTTTCTTTCGCTTCTCGTTTTGATTTCAACGAAAGGGTGTATTGTTTGTATGACTTTTGCTTGTGCTAGTTTGATTTTCATTTATACAAGATGATAATTAGCAAGATGAGAATTGTGTTGAATTAATCATTATTCATATGCAAACAATAAATTAAATCTTCATGATTGATCGTGCATGTTAGAAGGCATTTGAAAGCTTTAGCATTACATCAGGATTTGATCAAGAAAAAGAATTGTTTGAGGACACTCTATATTTGTGCTTGTTAGTGAAAAGAACTTTCTCTCTCCCTTAGATAGATGTTCATCGAAAATAAAAGACTGCTTATCATATTCGATGCATTCTTTGGGTCTGAGTCATAATTCCATTTGTTTCACTTCCATGCACCTCTTTTGTGTAAAGAACAACCATAAAATCAACGCTAATTAAAAGTTATCTAGAACTTTTTCTTTTCTAGGATCCTCCACCAACAGTAGACTAGGCTTAGTACTTTGGATTA
>JZKD02S0692374.1:2535-15264 GCA_000966675.3 Picea glauca
ATTCAATGTGTTCAAGTGTGATTAAATGAGAGAGCCTTGCCTCTTATTTATACTTTCATGTAGCATCCCACTTTCCTTATTTTAGGGAGTTCTCCATTAACTTTATTATTTAAATGATTTATTTTGCAAACACTTTGACTTTTGGGGGATTCTAGATGACTCATGAGGGTCCTCCAACTTCACATGGCTATAACTCTCTAACCGTGAGGAGTTATGCGGTGTTTCACATACCACCAGAAATGGAATGACAAGCATTATCCATCCAGGATAGTTTCACTGACAAGTTCACTGACCTTCATCTCATTATTCCAAAATTAAGCATGGGTTCTCTAACCATACTTCTAGGATAAATCAATCTGCAAAGCGTCTTCCCATGAGGGCTTTCACCATAAGGGGACCACTTTGGAGTTCATCCATTTGTACTTCTTATCAACCATGACAAGACAATAATGATTCATCTTTACATCAAACAAACTTGGGTCCATTACCCAAACCTTTGTGCTACCAGAATTTGCTACCGGACTTTCTTCAAGGGTTGACATCAATGACAACCAACCTTAATCAACAATTTCCCCCTTTGGCATTGATGGCAACACTCTAATGCAATACTAAAATCATGTCATGCAATACTGAAGTCATATCACTCATGCTCCCCTTGGAACCATGCCTTTGTCCTTTGCATCTATGTGACCATTTCTCCCTCTGGAATCATTCCTTTGTCCTTTGCATATGATAAATCTCTCACCCTTTTTCATCAATAGAAAAGGTATCTTTCCATCTGGGGTTGCTCCCCCTAACTGAAATGTCCTCTTTATGGTGCTTCCTCGTGTACATCTAAGACTAATAAGATAAGCATTCAAAAGCATTCATTTTGGATTATAAATAACTCTGAGTCTCTAGTGAAGATACTCAAAGGCTTTCCATGGAAATGGTTTTGTAAAGATGTCTGCCACTTGTTCTTTTGTGCCCACATACTAAACTCTAATGTTCTTTTCTGCAACCTGTTCCCGTAGAAAGTGATACTTTATTGGAATGTGCTTCATCTTGGAGTGGATCATCGAGTTCTTTGAGATACTGATGGCACTTGTATTATCACAATAGATTGGAATGGGCTCATCATACTCAACCTATATATCTATCAGAGTTTGTTTCATCCAAAGAACCTGTGTACAACATGTTGTTGTTGCAATATAATCTTCCTCGGTTGTAGATAAATATATTGATGATTGTTTCTTACTTAAACATGATACTAAGCACTCACCCAAGTAGAACGTTGCTCCACTGGTGCTTCATCAGTCATCAATACAACCTACCCAATATGCATCTGTGTAGGCAATAAGTGATAGATCATTTCCTTTTGTATACCATAATCCAAACTCTTTTGTTCCTTTGAGATATCTGAAAATCCTCTTCACTGCTAATACATGTGATTCCTTTGGTTCTGCTTGAAATCATGCCACCTATCCAACTGCCTACATTACATCTTTTCTAGATGTTGTCACATATAGTAGGTTACCAATCATTGACCTGTATTGCCACTGATCTATAGACTTTGAATCATCATCTTTTCTCAACTTGCAACTGGTTTGCATGGGAGTGATAAATGGTTTGCAATCTTCCATTCCGAACCTATTTAGCATTTCTCTGATATACTTGGTTTGAGAAATAAAAATTCCTTGGTTGCTTTGACGTATATAAAGTCCCAGAAAGAAGGATAGTTCTCCAAGTAATGACATTTCAGATTCATTTTGCATATCCTTTGTAAATTTATGGCTTAACCTGTCATCATCACTACCAAAAATAATATCATCAACATAAACTTCAATTAATAAAATACTATCTTGACTTACCTTGATGTAGAGGTTGTTGTTTGCATTTCCTTTTCTGAACCCTACCTATTGTAGATATTTATCCAGTCTATAGTACCATGCTCTAGGAGCCTGTTTTAGACCATACAAGGCCTTCTTTAATTTACACACATAATATGTGTTCTCTGACAACTAAAATCCTTCTGATACACTTTAATATTTTTGGAGCATGCATAAGCTAAAAGCATTCGGATTGCTTCCATTATGGAAACTGGGGCAAATGTCTCTTCAAATTCGATTCCTTCAACTTGTGCATATCCTTTACATACCAATCTAGATTTGTTCCTTGTAACTTGTCCATCTTCATTCAATTTATTCATGTATACCCACTTTTTGTGGATCACATTCTTATCCTTTGGTCTTGGAACCAATTCCCAAGTGTCATTTTTCTCTATTTGATCCAATTATTCATCCATGGCCTTATTCCAAAATTCATCCTTGCTGGCCTCTTCAAAACAGGTTGGTTCAATCGTAGATGAGAGTGCTAGTTGCATTTGTTCTAGTGAATGGATTCTTCTTCTAGTCTCAACTCCTACATCTTTGTTTCCGATAATATAATCTGAAGAAAGATTCTTATGTACTCGTCTTCTAGGTGTCTTTGGAGGAACTTGATAAACTTGTTCTTCTACTTCTATCAGATTCTCTTCATCTTCCCCTTCTTTTTTGTCTTTTGTTTCTTCTTTGTAAAGTTGTTCCATTGATTCATTTTCTTCTTCCTTTAATTCTTGTCTACATGTTTCATCAATTGCTACGTTGATGCTTTTCACAACTTTGTTCATTCTCAGGTTGTAACACTTGTATGATTTCCTTGTACTTGAGTAATGAACAAATACTCCTTTGTCCACACGAGAGTCAAACTTTCCCATTCTGCCATCTTCTCTTTTGATGTAGCATTTGCTTCCAAAAACTCTAAAGTGCTTCACATTTGTTGGTCTTCCTTTCTATAGCTCGTAGGGATTTTTGTTAGTGTTGTTTCTGAGCATTACTCTATTTTGAATGTGAACTATTTTATGCACTACCTGTGTCCAAAAAATATCTGTCAATTTGGAATCCATTATCATTGTTTGAGCCATTTCATGTATTGTCTTGTTCTCTCTTTCAACAACTCCATTATGTTAAGGTGTCCTAGCAACGGAGAGTGTCCTTTTTATACCATGACTGTTGTAGTAGTCCATAAATTCCTTTGAAGTGAAATCACCTCCATTATCAGATCTCAAGCATTTGATTTTTGAATCCATTTCATTTTCAACCATTTCCTTGTAGACCTTGAAGTTTTCAAAAGCTTCTGACTTATTCTTGAGAAAGAAAACTACAGTCATTCTTGTATAATCATCAACTAATAACATAAAGTATTTCTCACCTTTTATACCCTTTGTTGTAGTTGGTCCAACTAGATCAGTATGCACAATTTCTAGTGATCTTGTCATTGAATATTCCTTTGATTTGAACCCGGTCTTTGTTTTCTTTCCTTGTTGACAATGCTTGCATAAAGTGTTGGTTGGTTTCGTGATCTGGGAAATTTCTATAACTGCTTCCTTTTTTGTTGACTTTGACAAGGTTATCAAAATGTATGTGACCCATTCTTATGTGCCATAGCCAACTTTCATCTTCCTTTCCTAGGAAACACTTTTCATTTCCAATTTCACTTCATACATATATGTTGCTTGAAGTTCTCGCAGTTGTTGCAATCAATTTTCTTGAACCTTCTTTTCTTATCTCGCACTTTTGTGAATCGAAAGTAACTTGATGACTTTGGTCACACATTTGACTCACTTAGAAGATTATGTTTCATATATTCTACTAGTAGAACATGTTATGCCTTTGTATTCGTGTTCCCAATTCCGACTGTGCCTTTTCTAATGATTTTAGTCGAATCATCATTTCCTAAGGAGACTGGTCCATATCTTTCCTTTCTTAATTTAATAAACCTGTGTCTATCACCTGTCATGTGTTTTGAACAGCCATTGTCAACATACCAACCAAATTTCTTTTGCTTATCTTGTAGAGTGAGTGTGCATTCTTCATTGTTGTGTTGATTATGCTTTCTTATCCATGTCCTTTTATGAGGCTCCTGTCTGTGATTGTTGTTGTTCTATTGTGGTTCTCTAAGAGGGATTGTCATTCTGCAATGTTTTCCCATGTATCCAAAGTTGTCACACTTTTAGAATTCCACTTCAGTGCTCAATGATTCAAACATGTTGTAACTTCTTCTCTGTGTTTCACTAGGCCTTCTTGGATAACCCTTTTGTGTATGACTTTCAAACTTGTTTATGTTCCTATTGTTAGCTCTGCAATTCACAAATTTATGTCCAAAATTATTACATGCATAACATAAACCAAAAAAGATAGTTTGATACATGGGAGTTGAAGATCTTCTGAAAGAAGGTGCTCTTATGAATCCTTCTTCTTCCTGAGATTTATCTGTTTTTGTCGGTCGTTGATTCTAAAATCTGAATCTTCTCAGTGGAAGTGTCCCTATAATTTTCTTTGTAGACTTTCCTATCCCCTTTGATTGTTTCTGCATATCTATTTGGATATGTTTCTTGTTCTATTTTTTTGGAGCTTGATCCCTTTTCTGTTTGATTGTATCCAAGTTTGTACTTGTCATGATTAGGCCTTTGACTACTGATAATGTCATTCAAAACTTTTGAGTTGTTCTACATATTTTTCTTTTGAAGATCCTTTCTTAATGTGACAATATCTACTTCCAAATTTTCAATGATCCTGTCTCTTCCTTCTAGTTGTTCTTTGAGTGCTTCTTCAATTATTTTATATTCTTCAATTTGAACCTTCAAATTTGTGATCATTTGTTTTAATTCCTGAGTGTCTTATTTATTTTCTAGTTCCGCTTGTAGCTTCTTGTTTTTCCTCTTTTCTCTTCTAATAACTTCTATGGCACTCAACAATTCCTCTCGGTAGTCAACTTCTGCCTCTTCAATTTCTTCTTTGACTTCTTCATATTCTTCTTTGGCTTCTTCATATTATTCTTCGGAGTCTTATTTATCAGAGTCTTCTACTGCCATGAATAGAACTCTTTATGTCTCATTGTCACTAACTTCATCTTCATCTGATGATGAGATGTCTTCTTTGGTGCATAAGTTTTTCTTGAAAAAATTCTCTGTGGTTCTTTTGCCTTTATATGTTTGTTTTCCTTTTGAGTAACCTTCATCATTTTTATTTTTCTTATGAGGACATTTGTTATCAAAATGACCAATACCATCACAATTAAAACAAATTAAAGGAAGCTTACCTCTACACTTGTTGTTGGTTCCCTTGTTCAGTCTTTTGAAAAATTTGGCCACTTCTTCATCATCTTCAGAGATGTCACTATTGTTGCTATGTTCTTTTTCTTGTTGCTTTCCCTTTTGCTTTGATCTTTTGGATGCTTTGAAGGATGCTTATTTTACATCTGGATTTTCTTGTTCAGTTTTGATTTCATATGCTATGAAGATTCCATGTAGTTCATCCATGCTTATTGAGTTTAGATCTGCTCTTTCTTCTAGTGTTGATGTCTTAGGGTCAAATATCATAGGAAGAGATCTTAGTACCTTTTGAACAATTACAGATTCTTTGATTTCTTCTCCCAATCCCATGATTGCATTTATTGTTTCATCGACTCGTAAGAAGTAAGATGCAATATTCTCATCGTCCTTCGTCTTTAGTTGTTCGAACTGGCCTATGTAAGTTTGAAGTTTTGTTGCTTTGACTTTTGAATCTCCTTCATAAATATTTTGAAGTTTGTCCCAAATCTCTTTAGTGGATGTACAATGTGCAACTTTGGTGAATATTGTTTAACCAAGACCATTCAGAAGTGCATTTGTGGATTTGGAATTATTCCAACCAAGTTTCACTGCTTTCTCATTTGTTGGTGGAACTGTTGGTACTGTGTATCCATCTACAATTGATTGTCAAATTTCAAATCCATGTGCCTGAATATATGGCTTCATCCTTATGCTCCAAAATGCATATTTATCTCCATCAAACTGTGGTATTCCATTTTTATACAAGTCGTTTCTCTCCATGATCTACCTTTCAGTGGTTAAATTGATTTCTGAAGGAACCTGCTCTAATACCAATTGTTGGATTACTGAGAGGGGGGTTGAATCAGTAATAGAGAAATAATAATCATTTTTAACCATATAATCCAAGTGTTATATCAATGTAGCATTATCATCCAATAACTGCGGAGTAAATAAGAAATGAACAAATATACACATACACAGTACCTCATTATTTTACGTGGAAAACCAAAGCGGGAGAAAACCAGGTAATGATTTTTCTCATATGTATTGAAGAATTACATTCATTGGAAGCACCAACTTCCTTTGTTTTCCAGCTGCAACTGGAAGGAGGATCCAACCCCCTAGTTTCTCAGGCTACAACCTGAAGGAAGCTCTAACTCCTCAATTCTCTCACTACAACCAGAAGGAGGCTACAACCCCCTATGTTCTCTGGCTACAACCGAAAGGTGGCTACAAGCACCTATCCTGGCCCCGTCCAACCGCCCTGACGTAGAAGTAGAATGATGGAACCACTGTCACACTATCACTGTGAAATATACCATTGTACAACTGTATCAACATGTACCACTGACCTGCAACCAACCTGTACAATTTTCATGTAATCAATCTGTACCTAAACTGAACATGTATCAACAAAATACAACAAGTACTCAACTTGTAGTGATGTAGTATGTCTATGTACGTGCCCTATCTATTATGAATATCGCATATGTACATGACCAAACTGTTATGCAACCTACGTGTGCCTTCTGAAAACTAGGGTTTTCTTTCTTCTAAAAACTTTTGACCCCGTGTAACTTCTTTCACATAGATCTGTAACATGTCACTGCATCCAGACTATATTTGTACCCTGTGCATGCATCCTCATACATATCTCTCTCTAGTCATGTGCCAAAAGTGTGTGTAATCATGAATAAGTATAATAACCCTCATATGATCTAGACTTCAAACTCTTTCTGATATCTAGCCTCTCAATACATCAACCAACATAAGCTCTCAACCATATATCACAAAAACCATTAGCCATATGCCAAGAAATACAATATGTACCTCAACAAGAAGTATCAATGATAAATATACCAGCACTATATTTCTGTAGATCTGACTTACACAGAAGATCCCATGCAGCCACTAGTCTTTCTAGGGATAATCCGCAAATCTCCATAACCATTTCTCATGCATACATAAAAATCCAACTATTCATAGAAATAAGACATACCTTTTGAACCAATGGATAGATCTGATGTATCTGAGCACTGTAGACCTTCCTAGGAGCTTGATCTCAAAATCTAGAACCTCTGCATCTTCATATTCTCAATTTCCCATGGCTTTACCAACATGTACACACCCTAATACACCGTCATATTGCATACGCATCAGTATGTACGCACCCTAATACACCGTCATCCCGCGTACGCATCAGTATGTACACACCCTAATACACTATCAGCCCGTGTATGCCTCAGAAAATGAGGTTTTTTAGTATTCGTTGTAATTCTGAGAATTTCGTTGTCAACCCTTCGTACTTCCTCAGACTTTCACAACTTTAGATGTATCAATGAGTACTTGCAATAAGCCTCACACAACAAAAGATATTCAATGTGTTCAAGTGTGATTAAATGAGAGAGCCTTGCCTCTTATTTATACTTTCATGTAGCATCCCACTTTCCTTATTTTACGGAGTTCTCCATTAACTTTATTATTTAAATGATTTCTTTTGCAAACACTTTGACTTTTTGGGGCTTCTAGATGACTCATGAGGTTCCTCCAACTTCACATGGCCATAACTCTCTAACCGTGAGGAGTTATGTGATGTTCCACATACCACCGAAAATGGCATGACAAGCATTATCCATCTAGGATAGTTTCACTGACAAGTTCACTGGACTTCATCTCATTATTCCATAACTAAGCATGGGTTCTCTAACCATACTTCTAGGATAACTCAATCCACAAAGCGTCTTCCCGTGAGGGATTTCACCATAAGGGGGCCACTTTGGAGTTCATCAATTTGTACTTACTATCAACCATGACAAGAAAATAATGAGTCATCTTTACATCAAAAAAACTTGGGTCCATTACCCAAACCTTTGTGCTACTCGAATTGCTTCAAGGGTTGACATCAATGACAACCAACCTTAATCAACACCCACAAGGAACGAACCTGTGCATAAGAAATTTCTAGCCAAAGTTATTGAGGATACCAACCAAGGGACCCATTCTTAGGGGGATTCTTGTGATTTTATGTTCTTTGGAAACATTGGTGCCCACTTCATGGCAACTTTGAACATTCATGGGTTGAATGTGGGACTACCAGTTTGGTTGTGGACCACTCTAAATGTCTCGAATGCTCTTTATGCTTCTCAGATAAGAACCGTATGCCAGGGGCATCGTACGGATGTTGATCATTTATCTGTTGCATATGTGAAGTCTACTTTTCCTCTTTCTCCCTCTTCTAGTGAAAGTGTTTCTACTAGTAACCATAATTCTAAAAATAATAGGAAGTGGAAGAGTAAGAAGAAGAAGTCACCAACATTTGTTAGTCATGTTGGAGACCTTCTGCCAACCTCTACTAGTCATGTTGGAGAGCTCCTGCCAACCTCTACTAGTCATGTTGTAGATATGTCAACAACCTATGGGTTTCATGTTGAAGACAAGCAACCAGTCGTTGCAATTCATGATGGGGGTAACCCACCGGCCACTGCAAGTCATGTTGGGGGCATTAATATTTTTGAGAATCCTAGACGAATAGGACATAAGCCCAAGTTCCCTTGTAATATTTGTGAAGGATATCACTTTACTCATTTGTACCCTGTTATTCTCCTGGTATGAAGAGTGTGGTCCTTGTCTGAAGGCCCTTCTAGTTCGGTGTCGTCTTCATTTTTCCAAAAATCTAATCAGTCATTGGTTGATGAAGTGATCGTGTCGATCCCATATTCAATCGATGCCAATATCATTTTGGGGGGTGATGCATCTCTTGACCATGATGTCTAGCATCATATTCAACCAGTGGTTGAGGAAGTGGTCGCGTCGATGCAATCTTCCATCGATCCCTATCTTCTCTTGGAGAGTGACTATTCTTCCAAAGTGGTTGAGCCGACGTAATATTCGGTCGATCCCAATCTTCTTTCGAGGAGTGACGCATCTTTTGACTATGTCTTTAGAGTTTCCAATTTAGTACCTTTTGAATAAGGGGGCATTCCACTTTTTTCGAGTACGCTACCTGCAAGTCCTAGGATGGTTTCCTTTGATTGGAAAGATCTTGTAGAGCCTCGCCTTCCTTCTTCTACACCTTTCCAAATATCGGTACTGGTTGAATCTATGTTGAGAGTCATTCATCGATGTATTGTAGATGAAGGATCCTCTACAAGTATTTTATCCTCCTCGGCTTGGAAAGCTTTGGGTTCTCCCAAGATTGTGTCAGCTACCAGTGAGTTGTTGGCTTTCAACAGAATACATAGTGAACGTTTGGGGATTTTTCCTCAGTTTCCTATTACTATGGTTGTGAAGACTGTCCTAGTTGATTTGTTATTGGTGTGAGGCCCTTTAGACTTCAATATGATTCTTGGGCATGATTATTTTTATACTATGAAGGTTGTGGTGTCTATGTTATTTCATGTGATGCATTTTCCTCACAACAGAAGCATTTTCACTATTGGTCATCTTTCATCTAATAATAACCATCCTAGTTTGGTTGTAGCTCAAGTTTCCTCTTTGTATGTTCCTTTGAATCTTTTCCACCACCGGTGAATTATGTGGCATCATATCCTCAATGTTCAATTTCCCTTGAGATGGAACTTTTACAGTCGAGTTTTCCTTCTCGAGACATGGTCTTGACAATTGATCAAGTGATTTATCCTTTTGGGATATGAGTGTCCTTTCCTCCCTCTATTGATTTGAGGGACTGTGTTTTTCCTCTTGAGTCTAGTCTTATTGTTCATCAGACCTTAATCCCTGGTATGTATGCGCCATCGAATATTTATTTCTTGGATTTTGAATTACCTTCATATGAGGTTGTCCTTGAAGATATGATTATGGAACCTCGACCTCTTCCTGAAATTGAAGCTTTACAGGTTCATTACCAAATAAACCATTATCCTGAGCCTAGAAATGGGCTCTACCTGGAGCACTAAGATGCATAACATGTAAGGTTATCTATTTCTCTATACATATTGTACTTTTAGGGTTTCTTGTTTTCAATTTTTCGTATTCCATAATACTTGTTTTTATTAGAGGTTTTTATATAGGACTTATTAACTTTTGTGTCAGTGTTTTTGGTCTTATATACAGGACTTTGAAGACATTTTTATTTGGTACCTTTTCTTCCATCTTGATTCGTTCTAACATGTAATTATCTCGAAATTGGCATATAGGTTAGATTTTCCCCTTCATGCATTTTTGTATTATCTGTTTCTTGTTTCGTTTTTCCTTAGGATTGACCCCACTGTGTTGCAACACGGAACCTTCTTTGTTGTTTATAAGTGTTGTAATTCATGTGTTAGAGCCTACCGCTCATGGGTTCCCTATTTAGAACCTTGTTCCTATTTTGGCACCCATGCTTAAATGCTTTCATAAACTTAGGAGCCATGTTTAGTCCCACCATGACTTTGTGTTGAAGCCTCATAACTTCTTCTCATTTTTATCTTTTCTAATACCCTATGGGGATCCCTCATTTATTTGTTGAGTTGTATTTTCTTTTCATATTGAATAATCGTGCTTTTTGCACCTAATGTCGGCTTCAGCTTACTATTATATAGCCCATTGTATATGCATTCTTGACAAATTACCAGCCTTGCAATACTAGCCTTTGTGACTTGACACCCGCATCCCTAGAGGAGACTTTCCCTTGAGTGTCCATATCCTGCACATGATTTCCTAACATTGAGCATAGGTATGTTTTGTGTGCTTGGAACTAGTTTTCTCTCCTATGATTCTCTTTTCCTCCACTGTACCATAGCATTCTTTTATTCTTTTTGAGGATTTATAATATGAAAAAGACAAAAAAAATCAAAAAAAAAAGAAGGATGGGAATGAGTAATCTCATGAGTCCTTATATCATCAATATGGGTTTAGTATGGCTTTTGGAGACCCTTCCTCATTATTGAGTTGCATCTCCTTTGGTTTGTTATCCAGTCATATGGAGAGTTTGTTGACACCTC
This sequence comes from Picea glauca, assembly GCA_000966675.3. Lineage (NCBI taxonomy): Eukaryota > Viridiplantae > Streptophyta > Pinopsida > Pinales > Pinaceae > Picea > Picea glauca. Next base: position 13,585 of record JZKD02S0692374.1, read on the forward strand.
TTATGTCGCAGACGTATCTCAATTTATAGTTCATTTTTCCTAAGTCACATTTTTTGTTGTGTCTCTATTCAACGGAAGTCAACCTATGTCAGTCGTTGTGCAGAAACCTTGTCTTGACAAGTCTTCCTTCCCATGTCAGTAAAATATCTCTTAGTTTCACAAGTATCTTTGTATCTCACTCATGCCAGTATAGAAGGTCCTCATTGACTTCTCACTGGCGGGTCTTCTCTTATCGACTACAACTCATTTCTCTAAGAGTATGATCTAGAGTTGCACCCTAGGCCTATTTCCATTATTGATAGGTGACCTTGTGCTCAGTAGATGACAACCCATCATTGGTCGTTGACTGAGTGGTTTCACTTGTGTTCGATGTCAACAACCATCATCACACATAGGGATTCATGTGGTACCTTGGTTTCCATTTGACCCCATTGGTGGATTCATTATCTTTTTCAGTAGTATTCATCATTGGATACTATTCAGAGAGTCTATGTTGTGTGCCATTCCATCTGGTGCATGTCAGAGTCATACCTCGGTGTGGTTCTTACAATATTTTTGATTGATTCCTTCCAAAATAGTTTGCCTTCTACTACTCCTTGTGATGGATGATGGAGGATGCCTTAATGATTTCCTTCCAGTGGATCTCATCCTATCAACTTCAACACATATTTCTTTGGGATAGGGATTTAGAGTTTTTATTAGTACCTTGGGGCTTGCAATCATAATTGGCAGGTTACCTTGCTATTGACAGTGGGAATACATTAATGTCACATGATCAATAGATTATATTAGGTGTTCGACATCAGATCCTCTACTCACACTTGCTAGATTGTACTAGGCACCTTGACACCCATTATCATCATCGGTGGTTTGTCTCGCATTTTTTAATGGTATACATCAATGACCGGTAATCAAATGATGTCTCACTATGTTCGACTTCAACTCCTTTATTCACATAGTGCGAGCTCGTACCACGGCCATTGGATTGAAGACTTCGGGTGAAGTACGTGAATCACCTATTTTGTGCTCCTACCTAACTTATATTGACTATACCACCCTCACTGACATTGGTACTTGTATAGGATCCGTTTGTTCACTTCCTTGGCTCCATATATCCTTTGATTTGATCCTAAGACATAGATCCATTGTGTATTTCCTTGTGTCCATGATTGTTCATTTTATAGATAACATGGATCCATTGTGTATAGTTTTCATGGCCATGGACATCATTTATATTTTTATCATTCATGGATCCACAATGTACTTGATTTGGAATCCATTCTTACTATTAAATCTTAGGTCTGCACCTCTTCCTTCTATTCCTCCAATTATCCCATCCATCTGTCAACCTAGTTTTTACTTAGTTTTTCTTCAATGGTGTGTTGAGTCATTTCAATTGGTTTTCATCTTCCTATTTGCTTTTCATCATTTCCTTCATCTTTATAAGGTTAACACAAGTCATGATTTGAATTGAATAAGTCACATCACCATGGTTATTTCATTGTTGGGTTACAAACATGTTAATTTAGGCCTATTGACGCAAAAAGATATTGATTGCAAGAATTGTCTTATTCTTGCAAACAACAGAACATGTGTTATTTTATGAGTTTTAACGTTTGAAAAATATTTAAAAGTTTAAATAATGGTGTGTTGGTGCCTCTCATGCATTTTCATCTCCCT
>JZKD02S0692385.1:0-15264 GCA_000966675.3 Picea glauca
ACTAATGATTCTTAATATATTTTTATCTATTACTTCCTTAACTTGGTTTGGAAAATTACTACTCTACAATTATTACAAGTTCATTATGTTATGTGGAAATTTCCCTATGGTTATAAGTTAAAGTTATTTTTAATATACTTTAAATTACATTATTTTTAAAAAATATTGTATTCATCAAATAATAAGATCCTTTATAACTAGTACTTTTATTTCCCACCAATGTATTATATATCGTTGGAATTTTTTATTCCCAATAGCTTTCATGAAAGTGTCTCTAATCCTTCATAATATGTTTACAATATTTATCGTAGTAGTCATAGTGTGTTTAAATATTTATCATAGTAGATTGTCCATAATGTTTATCATAATAGAGTAAATCCACAATTATCAACTCACTAATATAATTGAGGTCTTTATTTTTTTTAATGTTTGTACTAATGATTCTTAATATATTTTTATCTATTACTTCCTTAAATTGGTTTGGAAAATTACTACTCTACAATTATTACAAGTTCATTATGTTATGTGGAAATTTCCCTATGGTTATAGGTTAAAGTTATAATAGAGTGATGACCTTTAAAGCGTGAACTCAATCTCAAAATTGCAATCAAAATATCTTGTAACTAACTTGATTAACTAACTACTAGTAGTAAAGAAGAAAAAAACATACTAGGTTCCCTAGGTTCAAAGATGATCTCATAGTTGAAAACATTTCATACTCCTTCCAAACTATCCCTTTGATCAGCTGCAAAACAATCAAGTAGACAACTGCACAGGGGGGTAGTTATGTAATAACTAACTCTCATAAAAATGATTGAAAGTAAAGCAATTATATCAATCATTGTTCTAAGAATTTAGATGCTTAAACATAATCATCATGCATTAAAACACAGGTAATTGATGGGAAAGAGGTATTTTTATTAATAAACAGCAAGACAAAAGTAGTTACCAACTGTATCGGTTGCGACACTGCTCTGAAAACGAACTTCAAGTCCCTCCACCTAGGCCACTGACTATATGTAGTGCAAGGAAAGGTTGGAAACAAGGGTTTTCGGGTATGAGGAAATGAATCAACAACAAGGGAATAAGGGCTTGCAAATGGGGCAAGAAAATGTCAGCATTCAAGTATGATTGTTCTTCTCCTCTAGACTTAGGCTCATTTTTTACCCTCTCCAAGTGGTTGAAGTGGTTACAAACAGTTGTGTATGGGAAATAGGTGTTAGGAACTAGGTGAACCCAAGGACCCTGCCCAAAAGTACTCCAAATATTTATTTATTTTAGAAACATTAAGGTGTACACACCCTATAATGGAGTAACACACATATGTACACACCTTGCATAGATGGTAGGGCGTGTATATGTCAAAAAGTAGTGATTTTTTTTTGAATCCAGAGGAGGAAAAGAGGATTAATGTCTGCAAGTGGGAAAGGGAAAGGTCAATCATGTCATCAATGCATATGTGGTAGTATTTTATGTTATAATAGATGCCCCCTAATGTGTGAGGTCAAAAGAGCAACCGATGGCCGAAATACATTATAGATCCTGGAGGTAAGGATGTAGTGAGCTCGGGTGAAAGTCACCAAAATCTGGTCTAAGAACAAAACCTACAATAAAAAACAAGTAAGAGTACTATCTTCCTGAGGTGATAATACCCATGCTCATGAGTGACAAAAGCATTGCTTCATAATCAAGTACACTATGGATCCATGAAATTTGCATATATAGAAGCAGTGATCATGGCCACGAAAATGAATACACAGTGGATCCATGTCAAAAGAGATCATAGCCATGAAAGAGATACAAAGTGGATATATGTGTGAGAATCAACGGAGGATATCTGAAAACAAGAGTTGAACAAACTGATCCCTCACAAGTACCAATGTCATAGACTGGAAGTGGTATTATTTAATGCAACTCAGAAACAACATAAAAGAGGTGATGCTACTATAGACCCAAGGTCTTCGAATCAACCGACGATGGTATGAGTCTATACTATGCGAATAGATGTGTTGAAGTTGAACACAATGAGACACTATTTGTTTATGGGGCATTGATGTATACAGTTAACAAATGCAAGACAACCCACTGATAATGATAATGGGCATCAAGGTACCTAGTACATTCTAGAAAGTGTGAATAAAGGAGTTGATGTCGAACACTTGTATAATCTATCAATTAGGGAACATTGATGTATTCCCACTGTCAATCGCGAGGGAACCTACCACTGATAATTGCAAGCCCCAAGGTACTAATAAATACTCTAGATCCCTATCCCAAAGCAAGATGTGTCTAATTTGATAGGAAGAGCTATGTTGGAAGGAGGGAATTAAGGCATCCCTCATCATCCAACACGAGGAATAGTAGAAGGCCATAGATTTAGAAGAACTCAGTCAAAATATTGATAAGACCCACAACTAAGTACATCTCTCACGTGCACTAGATGGAATAGCACATGAAAATGACCCTATGAATAGCATTCAATAATGAAAATTGTTGACAAAGGCGAGGAAACCACCTATGGGGTCAAATGGGATCCAAGGTACTACACGAAACCCAATGTGTGATTAATGTTTCTGTCGTCGAATACAAGGGAAGACACTTGGTCAGAGACCAATGATGAAGTGTCATATGTTGAGAAAAATGGCACCTATCAATGATGTAAATAGGGCTAAGGTGTGACTCCAAGTCAAACTCTCAAAGCAATGTCTCATAGTCGATAAGAGCTTACTTGACAACAAGAATTCAACAGGGACTTAAAAATGAAACTTCAAACAGTATTACATTGTACCTACAAACCAAGAGAGGTTATTAACACCAAAAATGTTGATGAAATTGGTCATTCCATTAATGCCTAAACTACCTTGCTTGAATATTTTTATATTTTAAAAAATCAGTGAGAAGTTAAAGTCGAATCACTCTTATGTCAACATATATCCACTTCTAATTTTCATTATTAAACTTATTTGCTTCCCCACTCCATAGTGACTTACTTTAGGAACTTCACATTATTTCCAATATTTTGATGGTTTAAAAAGACTCGACTTACTTTTCTAATGAAAATAACTTTATTTAAAAAATAACTTTATTTAAAAAGAAATAAATATACTTTGCTTGAATACTTTATTTAACATCCTTTAAATGAATACTTTATTTAACATCCTTTAAAGTGATTTAAAGTACTTTACTTTTAAAAGAATAATAAGATCCTTTAGTTGAATACTTGTCCAGTGTGATGGCCCACGTTGATTTTCACCTTTTTTTCCCACTTTGATCGCCCACGTTGATTTTCACATTATGTTCCACTAGTTCACATGGAACAATTAGTTTCATAAAATACATTAAATTACTTTGAATATAGAAACAATTAGTTTCATAAAAATACATTAAATCAGTTTGATTTTTTTAATATATTTTAAATTACATTATTTTTAAAAAGTTCTTTGTTAGTCAAATAATAAGATTCTTTATAAGTAGAATTTTAATTTTCCATTAACTTTGAACATGGGAACGATTAGTTTCATAAAATACATTAAATTACTTTGAATATGGCAACAATTAGTTTTATAAAAATACATTAAATTTGATTATTTTTAATATACTTTAAATTACATTATTTTTAAAAAGTATTGTGTTCGTCAAATAATAAGATATTAAATTACTTTGAATATGGCAATAATTAGTTTCATAAAAATACATTAAATTTGATTATTTTTAATATACTTTAAATTACATTATTTTTAAGAAGTATTGTGTTCGTCAAATAATAAGATCCTTTATAAGTCGTACTTTTATTTCCCACCAATGTACTATATCTCGTTGGAATTTTTTATTCCTAATAGTTTTCATGAAAGTGTCTCTAATCCTTCATAGTATGTTTACAATATTTATCATAGTAGTCATAGTGTGTTTAAATATTTATCATAGTAGATTGTCCATAATGTTTATCATAATAGAGTAAATCCACAATTATCAACTCACTGAGGTAATTGAGGTCTTTATTTTCTTTAATGTTTGTACTAATCATTCTTAATATATTTATATCCATTACTTCCTTAACTTGATTTGGAAAATCTCCCCGGATGGGGTGATAGTGGGAGCCACTTGTCAAGAGGAGCAGCCAAGAGAGAGCCATCGTGGCATCATCCACGTGACAGACGCATGTCTCCCCCTCCCGCCACCTTAATGCTATTAAATCCACATTGCATGAGACAGAGCACCATTAATCTCAGTGCGCCCTACTCTGGCTATCCGTCCCCTCGATGGACCAACGCCATTGCTATGATTTTACTCTGCACTTGTGTTGGTTTAATGGATGGAACCAACAACTCGGTTACTATGAATTGCACCAGGTGCACTGGACGCCTCATTCTCCTGTGGCTGATTTCTCCAAAGCTCGACCTTCTGCTCAATTGCTCCTACGCCTGCTATCATTCTCTCATGGTTGTTTCTCCCTTCACTGTGTCTCGAAGATGCCGAGACAGAGGGGAAGTCCAAACGAGGCTCGGCATGGCAGCCCAGCCGACCGCGTCTGGCCCTCCTCCCCCGCCCGCACCTTCCCACAACTCCTCCTCCTCGTTGCCTTCCTCATCCTCCTCCCTGGTGCAGTCGAGCCATAGTCCCAATAGCCTCATGCCCCTCTCATCCCCTTTTGCTTGCAGGTTGGAGTGGTTTGATTTCTCGGGGACCTCTTTGGGATTTAACCCAGGCCCCCTGGGATATTTGGCTTCCACTTCGCAGTCAGTACTAGTGGCTCCTCCCAATTCATCGGCCCACTCGCCTTCCCAGACGCCCCGTGCCCTGCTACTCGGTGCTCACTCTCAGGGTGATGGCCATGAAGCAAGCCAAGGTTCACATCAGTGGTCTCACTCCCACGTCGAATCTGATTTGAAATGCAAGTAGGCCTTGCATTGCTACAAGGCCTAGTCTTTGAGTTACGACGACACTTGGATGATCTATGGTTTCACCTGGATACTCTGGATGGGAAAGAAACACAATTCCTGTAATTGCTTTCAGCAATGTAAGCTTCCCACCACCCCTCAGCAGGAGAAGCACATGCAGCAGAGGTTGAGCCACCAGTCTTGGCACTAGCTCCACCACTTAGGACTTTGGAGAACGTTGCACCAGTCAAGGAGGAGGACGCACCACTAGTCAAGCAGGAGGACGTGACACTAGTTGAGGAGGAGCCAACTCCTCTCGGGGACCCGACACTCGACGCCACCTCCATGGACGCGTGGCCGCAGTACAGCCCCACCACTTGACATGCACAGGTGTCTCTTTTATTTTTCTCGGTTGGAGGGTCATATAGCTGTTGTTTTTCCTCATGGACGTTACAATGATAATCTGTGTCAATTACTATAAAGTTGGTCACCCTTAGGGGGCTGAATTTCTCTTTTTTGTTATATGTCAGTAGAAAGGTCAAGTTGTAATATGTTGTTATTAAAACTTGTTATGACTGGCAGTTTAAGACTGGAACTATGGAACTGTTCGGCAGGCTGAGTTGGTTTCCCCTCAAGGAAGCTCAGTGTTTATAGCCTGGAACAAAGTGATGGTTTTGCAATCTTTGATTTTGGCAGGTTTTTTATACAATCTTACTTACAAAAAAAAAAACTTTATTTGGAAAATTACTACTTTACTATTTTTACAAGTTCAATATATTACGTGGAAATTCCCCTATGGTTATAGGTTAAAGTTATAATAGAGCGATGACCTTTAAAGAGTGAACTTAGTCTCAAAATTGCAATCAAAATATCTTGTAACTAACTACTAGTAGTAAAGAAGAAAAAAACATACCAGGTTCCCTACGTTCGATGATGATCTCATAGTTGAAAACATTTTGTACTCCTTCCAAACTATCCCTTTAATCACCTGCAAAACAATCAAGTAGACAACTACACAGGGGGGTAGTTATGTAATAACTAACTCTCATAAAAATGATTGAAAGTAAAGCAATTATATCAATCATTGTTCTAAGAATTTAGATGCTTAAACATAATCATCATGCATTAAAACACAGGTAATTGATGGGAAAGAGGTATTTTTATTAATAAACAGCAAGACAAAAGTAGTTACCAACTGTATCGGTTGCGACACTGCTCTGAAAACGAACTTCAAGTCCCTCCACCTAGGCCACTGACTATATGTAGTGCAAGGAAAGGTTGGAAACAAGGGTTTTCGGGTATGAGGAAATGAATCAACAACAAGGGAATAAGGGCTTGCAAATGGGGCAAGAAAATGTCAGCATTCAAGTATGATTGTTCTTCTCCTCTAGACTTAGGCTCATTTTTTACCCTCTCCAAGTGGTTGAAGTGGTTACAAACAGTTGTGTATGGGAAATAGGTGTTAGGAACTAGGTGAACCCAAGGACCCTGCCCAAAAGTACTCCAAATATTTATTTATTTTAGAAACATTAAGGTGTACACACCCTATAATGGAGTAACACACATATGTACACACCTTGCATAGATGGTAGGGCGTGTATATGTCAAAAAGTAGTGATTTTTTTTTGAATCCAGAGGAGGAAAAGAGGATTAATGTCTGCAAGTGGGAAAGGGAAAGGTCAATCATGTCATCAATGCATATGTGGTAGTATTTTATGTTATAATAGATGCCCCCTAATGTGTGAGGTCAAAAGAGCAACCGATGGCCGAAATACATTATAGATCCTGGAGGTAAGGATGTAGTGAGCTCGGGTGAAAGTCACCAAAATCTGGTCTAAGAACAAAACCTACAATAAAAAACAAGTAAGAGTACTATCTTCCTGAGGTGATAATACCCATGCTCATGAGTGACAAAAGCATTGCTTCATAATCAAGTACACTATGGATCCATGAAATTTGCATATATAGAAGCAGTGATCATGGCCACGAAAATGAATACACAGTGGATCCATGTCAAAAGAGATCATAGCCATGAAAGAGATACAAAGTGGATATATGTGTGAGAATCAACGGAGGATATCTGAAAACAAGAGTTGAACAAACTGATCCCTCACAAGTACCAATGTCATAGACTGGAAGTGGTATTATTTAATGCAACTCAGAAACAACATAAAAGAGGTGATGCTACTATAGACCCAAGGTCTTCGAATCAACCGACGATGGTATGAGTCTATACTATGCGAATAGATGTGTTGAAGTTGAACACAATGAGACACTATTTGTTTATGGGGCATTGATGTATACAGTTAACAAATGCAAGACAACCCACTGATAATGATAATGGGCATCAAGGTACCTAGTACATTCTAGAAAGTGTGAATAAAGGAGTTGATGTCGAACACTTGTATAATCTATCAATTAGGGAACATTGATGTATTCCCACTGTCAATCGCGAGGGAACCTACCACTGATAATTGCAAGCCCCAAGGTACTAATAAATACTCTAGATCCCTATCCCAAAGCAAGATGTGTCTAATTTGATAGGAAGAGCTATGTTGGAAGGAGGGAATTAAGGCATCCCTCATCATCCAACACGAGGAATAGTAGAAGGCCATAGATTTAGAAGAACTCAGTCAAAATATTGATAAGACCCACAACTAAGTACATCTCTCACGTGCACTAGATGGAATAGCACATGAAAATGACCCTATGAATAGCATTCAATAATGAAAATTGTTGACAAAGGCGAGGAAACCACCTATGGGGTCAAATGGGATCCAAGGTACTACACGAAACCCAATGTGTGATTAATGTTTCTGTCGTCGAATACAAGGGAAGACACTTGGTCAGAGACCAATGATGAAGTGTCATATGTTGAGAAAAATGGCACCTATCAATGATGTAAATAGGGCTAAGGTGTGACTCCAAGTCAAACTCTCAAAGCAATGTCTCATAGTCGATAAAAGCTTACTTGACAACAAGAATTCAACAGGGACTTAAAAATGAAACTTCAAATAGTATTACATTGTACCTACAAACCAAGAAAGGTTATTAACACCAAAAATGTTGATGAAATTGGTCATTCCATTGATGCCTAAACTACCTCGCTTGAATATTTTATATTTTAAAAAATCAGTGAGAAGTTAAAGTCGAATCACTCTTATGTCAACATATATCCACTTCTAATTTTCATTATTAAACTTATTTGCTTCCCCACTCCACAGTGACTTACTTTAGGAACTTCACATTATTTCCAATATTTTGATGGTTTAAAAAAACTCGACTTACTTTTCTAATGAAAATAACTTTATTTAAAAAATAACTTTATTTAAAAAGAAATAAATATACTTTGTTTGAATACTTTATTTAACATCCTTTAAATGAATACTTTATTTAACATCCTTTAAAGTGATTTAAAGTACTTTACTTTTAAAAGAATAATAAGATCCTTTAGTTGAATACTTGTCCAGTGTGATGGCCCACGTTGATTTTCACCTTTTTTTCCCACTTTGATCGCCCACGTTGATTTTCACATTATGTTCCACTAGTTCACATGGAACAATTAGTTTCATAAAATACATTAAATTACTTTGAATATAGAAACAATTAGTTTCATAAAAATACATTAAATCAGTTTGATTTTTTTAATATATTTTAAATTACATTATTTTTAAAAAGTTCTTTGTTAGTCAAATAATAAGATTCTTTATAAGTAGAATTTTAATTTTCCATTAACTTTGAACATGGGAACGATTAGTTTCATAAAATACATTAAATTACTTTGAATATGGCAACAATTAGTTTTATAAAAATACATTAAATTTGATTATTTTTAATATACTTTAAATTACATTATTTTTAAAAAGTATTGTGTTCGTCAAATAATAAGATATTAAATTACTTTGAATATGGCAATAATTAGTTTCATAAAAATACATTAAATTTGATTATTTTTAATATACTTTAAATTACATTATTTTTAAGAAGTATTGTGTTCGTCAAATAATAAGATCCTTTATAAGTCGTACTTTTATTTCCCACCAATGTACTATATCTCGTTGGAATTTTTTATTCCTAATAGTTTTCATGAAAGTGTCTCTAATCCTTCATAGTATGTTTACAATATTTATCATAGTAGTCATAGTGTGTTTAAATATTTATCATAGTAGATTGTCCATAATGTTTATCATAATAGAGTAAATCCACAATTATCAACTCACTGAGGTAATTGAGGTCTTTATTTTCTTTAATGTTTGTACTAATCATTCTTAATATATTTATATCCATTACTTCCTTAACTTGATTTGGAAAATCTCCCCGGATGGGGTGATAGTGGGAGCCACTTGTCAAGAGGAGCAGCCAAGAGAGAGCCATCGTGGCATCATCCACGTGACAGACGCATGTCTCCCCCTCCCGCCACCTTAATGCTATTAAATCCACATTGCATGAGACAGAGCACCATTAATCTCAGTGCGCCCTACTCTGGCTATCCGTCCCCTCGATGGACCAACGCCATTGCTATGATTTTACTCTGCACTTGTGTTGGTTTAATGGATGGAACCAACAACTCGGTTACTATGAATTGCACCAGGTGCACTGGACGCCTCATTCTCCTGTGGCTGATTTCTCCAAAGCTCGACCTTCTGCTCAATTGCTCCTACGCCTGCTATCATTCTCTCATGGTTGTTTCTCCCTTCACTGTGTCTCGAAGATGCCGAGACAGAGGGGAAGTCCAAACGAGGCTCGGCATGGCAGCCCAGCCGACCGCGTCTGGCCCTCCTCCCCCGCCCGCACCTTCCCACAACTCCTCCTCCTCGTTGCCTTCCTCATCCTCCTCCCTGGTGCAGTCGAGCCATAGTCCCAATAGCCTCATGCCCCTCTCATCCCCTTTTGCTTGCAGGTTGGAGTGGTTTGATTTCTCGGGGACCTCTTTGGGATTTAACCCAGGCCCCCTGGGATATTTGGCTTCCACTTCGCAGTCAGTACTAGTGGCTCCTCCCAATTCATCGGCCCACTCGCCTTCCCAGACGCCCCGTGCCCTGCTACTCGGTGCTCACTCTCAGGGTGATGGCCATGAAGCAAGCCAAGGTTCACATCAGTGGTCTCACTCCCACGTCGAATCTGATTTGAAATGCAAGTAGGCCTTGCATTGCTACAAGGCCTAGTCTTTGAGTTACGACGACACTTGGATGATCTATGGTTTCACCTGGATACTCTGGATGGGAAAGAAACACAATTCCTGTAATTGCTTTCAGCAATGTAAGCTTCCCACCACCCCTCAGCAGGAGAAGCACATGCAGCAGAGGTTGAGCCACCAGTCTTGGCACTAGCTCCACCACTTAGGACTTTGGAGAACGTTGCACCAGTCAAGGAGGAGGACGCACCACTAGTCAAGCAGGAGGACGTGACACTAGTTGAGGAGGAGCCAACTCCTCTCGGGGACCCGACACTCGACGCCACCTCCATGGACGCGTGGCCGCAGTACAGCCCCACCACTTGACATGCACAGGTGTCTCTTTTATTTTTCTCGGTTGGAGGGTCATATAGCTGTTGTTTTTCCTCATGGACGTTACAATGATAATCTGTGTCAATTACTATAAAGTTGGTCACCCTTAGGGGGCTGAATTTCTCTTTTTTGTTATATGTCAGTAGAAAGGTCAAGTTGTAATATGTTGTTATTAAAACTTGTTATGACTGGCAGTTTAAGACTGGAACTATGGAACTGTTCGGCAGGCTGAGTTGGTTTCCCCTCAAGGAAGCTCAGTGTTTATAGCCTGGAACAAAGTGATGGTTTTGCAATCTTTGATTTTGGCAGGTTTTTTATACAATCTTACTTACAAAAAAAAAAACTTTATTTGGAAAATTACTACTTTACTATTTTTACAAGTTCAATATATTACGTGGAAATTCCCCTATGGTTATAGGTTAAAGTTATAATAGAGCGATGACCTTTAAAGAGTGAACTTAGTCTCAAAATTGCAATCAAAATATCTTGTAACTAACTACTAGTAGTAAAGAAGAAAAAAACATACCAGGTTCCCTACGTTCGATGATGATCTCATAGTTGAAAACATTTTGTACTCCTTCCAAACTATCCCTTTAATCACCTGCAAAACAATCAAGTAGACAACTACACAGGGGGTAGTTATGTAATAACTAACTCTCRTAAAAATGATTGAAAGTAAATCAATTATATCAATCATTGTTCTAAKAATTTAGATGCTTAAACATAATCATCATGCATTAAAACACGGGTAATTGATGGGAAAGAGGTATTTTTATTAATAAACAGCAAGACAAAAGTAGTTACCACCTGTATCTGTTGCGRCACTGCTTTGAAATCAAACTTCAAGTCCCTCCACCCAGGCCAYTGACTATATGTGGTGCAAGGAAAGGTTGGAAACAAGGGTTTCYAGGTCTGTGGAAATGAATCAACAACAAGTGAATAAGGGCTTGTMGATGGGGCAAGAAAATGTCAGCATTCAAGTATGATTGTTCTTCTCCTCTAGCCTTAGGCTYGTTTTATACCCTCTACAAGTGGTTTAAGTGGTTACAAATAGTTGTGTATGGGCAATAGGTGTTAGGAACCAAGTGAACCCACGGACCCTACCCAAAAGTACTCCAAATATTTTTTTTTGAGCAAAATTAAGGTGTACGCACCCTATAATGGAGTAACACACATATGTAAACACCTTGCATAGCTGGTAGGGCACATATATGTCAAAAAGTAGTGTTTTTTTTATGAATCCATAGGAGGAAAAGAGGATTAATGTCTGCAAGTGGGAAAGGGAAAGGCCAATCATGTCATCAATGCATACGTGGTAGTAGTTTATGTTAAAATAGATGCCCCCTAATGTGTGAGGTCAAAAGAGAAACTGATGGCAAAAATACATTATAGATTTGAGAGGTAAGGATGTAGTGGGCTTGGGTGAAAGTCGCCAAAATCTAGTCTAAGAAAGAAACCTACAATAAAAAACAAGTAAGAGTACTCTCTTCCCAAGGCGAGAATACCCATGCTCATGAGTGACAAAAGAATTTCTGCCAAGTCAAGTACACTATGGATCCATAAAAAAATTATATATAGAAGCAGTGATGTTGGCCATGAAAATTAATACACAATGGATCCATGTCAAAAGAGATCATAGCCACAAAAGAGATACACAATGGATCTATGTGTGAGAATTGACGGAAGATATCTGAAAACAAGAGTTGAACAAACTGATCCCCCACAAGTACCAATGTCATAGATTGGAAGTGGTATTATTTAATGCAACTCGGCAACAACATAAAAGAGGTGATTCTATTATAGACCCAAGGTCTTCAAATCATCCGACAATGGTATGAGTCTATACTATGTGAATAGATGTGTTGAATTTGAACACAATGAGACACTATTTGATTATCGGTCATTGATGTATACAGTTAACAAATGCAAGTCAACCCATCGATAATGATAATGGGCATCAAGGTACCCAGTACATTCTAGAAAGTGTGAATAAAGGAGATGGCGTAGAACACTTGTATAATCTATCAATTAGGGGACATTGATGTATTCCCATTGTCAATCCCGAGGGAACCTTCCACTAATAACTGCAAGCCCCAAGGCACTAATAAATACTCTAGATCCCTATCCCAAAGCAAGATGTGTCTAAGTTGATAGGAAGAGATCTGTTGGAAGGAGGGCATTAAGGCACCCCTCATCGTCCAACACAAGGAATAGTAGAAGGCCATAGATTTGAAATAACTCAGTCAAAATATTGACAGGACCCACAACTGAGTACATCTCTCACGTGCACTAGATGGAATAGCACATGAAAGTGACCCTATGAATAGCAGCCAATAATGAAAATTGTTGACAAAGGCAAGGAAACCACCAATGGGTTCAAATGGGATCCAAGGTACTACACGAAACCCAATGTGTGATTAATGTTTTCTTCGTCGAATACAAGGGAAGACACTTGGTCAGCAACCAATGATGAAGTGTCATATGTTGAGAAAAAAGTCACCTATCAATGATGTAAATAGGGCTAGGGTGTGACTCTAGGTAAAACTCTCAGAGAAATGTCTCATAGTCGATAAGAGCTTACCTGACAACAAGAAGTCAATGGGGACCTTCCATACTATCATGAGTATAGTACAAAGATGCTTGTTGACTCTGAGAAGTACTTGACAATGGGAAAGTCGACATGCAAAGTCAATAATTTTGAGGAATTCAAATACGAATGATGACATAATTATGCGACATAGGAGGCATCGACATACTCTCCATAATGAGTGTAAGAATAACCAATCAGAAGAGTAAAATACTCTGTGTAACTTGTTCAAATTCCTAAATCCATACTAAACCCAAACTATTGAGACATAGACTCACAACTTTGTGTTATGTTCAAGGGTGACTCAACTGCTGCCAAAATATTGAAGAGAAGACTCTTTCCCATCCTCTTTTTTTGTTATTTATGTTTTTTTTTCTTTTTCATATTAGAAATCTTGAAAAAGAATAAAAGAATTTTATAGTACAGTGGAGGAAACCACTGATGCGGGATAGAAAACTAGCTCCAAGCGCAAGGAATATACATCTGCTCAATGCAAGGAAACCGTGTAGGATATGGGCACTCGGGGGATATTTCCTCAAGTGATATACATATCAAATCGTAAAGGAAAATATTACAAGGCTAACGATAGATGAGAATGCATAAGAAAGAGGCTAAGAAATAGAAGATGAAGGTAGTATTAGGCCCAAAAGCACACACAAGAAATATGCAATGCAGTTACAACTTAACACAAAAATGAGGGATCCCCACATGTATTGGCCATAAAAATATTGAGAGGAAGATATGAGGCTTCAATGTAAAGTCATGGCAGGACTAAAAAAGGCTCTTGAGCCTATGAAATTACTTCAGCATGAACTCCAAACTACGAACATGGTTCTAACTAGGGGACCCATGAAAATTAGGCTCTACCACATGAATTACAACACTTTTAAACAACAAAGAAGGTTTTGTGTCACAACATAGTGGGGTTGATCTTAAGGAAAAATGAACCAAGAAACAGATAATGCAAAAATGCATGAAAGGGGGGAATCTAACCTATATGTCAGTTTTGAGATCATTACTTGCTAGAACGAAACATGACAAAACGGTTCCAAAGAAAAACGTTCACAAAGTATTGTATATAAGACTAGCAAAACTCACCCAGAAGTTAATAAATCCAACATATAAACCTTTGATAACAACATGTGCTATGGATAAAAAACTTGAAAACCCTAAAATCACAATATGTATAGCCTCGTGACTTATACATAGTACTTATCCAAGCAAATCCCATTGCTAGGATCGGGACAAGGGTTTCTTTGGTAACGAACCTGTAAAGTTTCCAGTTTAGGAAGAGGTCGAAAATGTTGGATTACTGAGAGGGGGGGTGAATCAGTAATAGAACAATTTAATCCTTTTTCACCATAAAATGCAAGTGTTATATCAATGTAGCATTATCATCCAATAGTTGCAGAGTAAATAAACAATGAACAAATGAGCAATCACACACATACACAGTACACTAGTTTTTTACGTGGAAACCCGAAGCGGGAGAAAACCCTGAAATGTTTTTTCTTATATGTCTTTAAGAATTGCATTCATTGGAAGAACCAACTTCCTTTGTTTTCAAGCTGCAACTGGAAGGAGGCTCTAACCCCCTAGTTTCTTAGGATACAACCTGAAGGAAGCTCCAACTCCCCAATTCTCTGGCTACAACCAGAAGGAGGCTACAACCCCCCATTTTCTCAGGCTACAACACGAGGGAAGCTCCAACTCCCCAATTCTCTGACTACAACCAGAAGGAGGCTACAACCCCCTATTTTATCTGGCTACAATCGGAAGGTGGCTACAACCACCTGTCCTTGCCCCATCCAACCACCCTGGCGTAGAAGTAGAATGATGGAACCACTATCACACTATCAATGTGAGATATATTGTTGTAAACATGTACCAATCAACATATAATCAACCTATAAAACCTATACCAATAACTCATGCCAACATGTACCATACATCAACTTGTACCTCAACATGTACCATAAACAAATGCATCAACCATGCACCAAACCTTTAAAAATAACCTGTCACAATAACTTGTCCAAATGACCTGTAATCAACCTATACCATAAACAACTGCATCAACCATGCACCAAACCTGTACAAATAACCTGTCACAATAACATGTCCAAACAACATGTAATCAACATGTACCATAAACAAGTGTTTCAACCATGCACCAATATGTACCTCAAACTGTACCATCAACAAGTGCATCAACCATGCACCAAATATGTACCAATCATGCATCAAATACACATAAACTATGACTCATCAAGATGTACCAACATCATCAACTA